>BMAV01001376.1:22122-65921 GCA_019973955.1 Trichonephila inaurata madagascariensis | reverse complement strand
ATAATTCTTTTAAAAGAACTCAAATTTTATATTTGAATAAAAAAGAATGCCACAATTTTGAATGCAATTGGATGCGAACAAAAATAAGTTTTTCTTTGAATATTTACGAATATCCAATATTAAAATAGAGAACTATATATAGGTATAATATCAATTTACAGATTGAAACATAAAAAATAGGCTAAACTTTCAAACACAACTCATTTTGTGAATATTTAAGCATTTATTTCAACGTAAGAATCAATGTATTTGAATTTCAGATTGTATTTTCTTTTCTTTTTTGTAGTCTACTTCAGTAAATTTGGAAAGCATAAACGTTTTATAGAGGAAAGAATAGGCAAACTCAGTCATCTATTGTGAAGTTCTGCTTTTGCCACGTTTTACTATAGCCCACGTAGAAGATAGATGCTACGTTTATTACCTCTAACCATGCGCTACTTTATGGAATTCAACCGTTAAGAATCACGTTCTTCTTTGATACGATGAAAAAAAAAAAATGTTACGAGATATTTAAAAGACCCTACTTAAGAATTGTTGATGTTTTTGCTAAAAAAAAAAGACAAATTAGTAAATATTTTCTTAAAATAACTAGAACTACTTTTTGACTTCATAGAATAAGTTGTTTCACATTTGAATTCTGTAGTTAAGAATTTAATGTCTGTCTAAGATATTAAGAAAATAAGTATTGAAGCTAACAAATTATTTTTACGGCAATTTATGTCATAAATATTTGTCAACAAAATGGAATTCAAACCCATCGTAACTCGTAACGAATTATTTATAATATTTTTATAACTAAGGCAAAGACTATTAAGACAAATGGAAACATGCATTCCTTATAATCTGTATGTAATATAAAATTATTTCTATGAATGGGAACAAATAATATTCAACATTTTAGGAAATCAAATTTAAAAGAATTATTTAGTTTCTTTTTCTTTAATAACATTTAGTTTTATTCTTTAGTTTTATTATAAACATTTTATGAATAAAAAATGAAAGTTTTATGAGTTATTCACATTTCAACTTTATTATTAAATATAACATCTCATTTTAGAAGCTAATAAAAACTCTCGTAATTCTGAGCCCCGAAGAAGATTTCGCCTGAGCTGCTATTTACATACATAAAACAGTTCGTTGTATTTAAAGCAATATACAGTCAAACCTCTATACAACCTCTATATTGTGAATTTTTCTATATAGCGAACTTTTTCCTGGAACCTTGAACATTTCACGATTTTCTTCGTAAAATAACTTCTCTATAGCGAAGTGCATTTTCTATGTAACGAACTTTTTCTCTTGTGATTCAATTTTTGTTCTTTCTTTTTTTAAAGTAGTTCTGAAAAAATTTCAACTTTATTTCTTTTAACACCATTTTAGGTGTAAAAAAAACCTTAACTAGTTTACTAGATTTCCCCCGAAAAGCAAAAATAGTTCTTGATTTCAGCAAAAGTGCAACCTTTAACCCCTTTTGTCCAAGTTTCATAGGAAACATTTTGAATCTTTCACCCTCAGAGGAAAATTTCCTTGTCCGTGCTCTAATTATAAAATCTTTGTTTAATATTCTTTATACTTTTAAATTTAAATGTCCTTTTTTAAATTCATTCATTTTAGTGTAAAACTATTTTTTTTAATTTGAAAATAATTTTTGAATTCTTCGATTTTCTTTTTTTTTTTTGTTTTCCTTGAGTTTTTGATGGGTATATATAAAATAAACATATATTAGTTCAAAATAAGGCGTGAGTAATTACTTTTTTTAATATATAGTGTTCATGAATTTAAAATTTGTTTTATGTGTTTTATAAAGTACATTAAAAGATGAACTCTATATAACGAATTTTCCATATACCGAACTTTTTCCGGGATTTAACGACTTCATTATATAGAGATCCGACTGTATTTTAAGAGCCCCTATGACAGTTATAGAAAAAAAATCTTTTAAATTACAACTAGAAGTAAGCTACATAATTATGTAGGCCAAGGGGGTGACACTAAAAGGCTAACTAGGGCCAAACAAACAAGATGTAACTTTAAGTGGGCCACGCAAATTCTAAATTCATAGAAATGTAGGTTTATTTTGAAAAATACAAAAAATATACATTTTATAATAATCATATATAAAAGAACAAGAAAAATGTAATGATTATGCCCTTACAGCTGGCATCTATTCTCAGTTACTTTCATTCCTAATACGCTAGAAATATTTGAGTCATTTTGTTATATATTAGTATTTCTGATATATTAGCGGTGCTGCTAGTTTGACATCTCTGATATAGGCTATCCCTATTTCACGTCATTTTTCACATAGGTAAAGAGTTTTTTTCTTACTTGGGTGCCTTTTCAGACAAAATTTCAAAAAGATTGTAAAATAAAGCAGTTTATATGCTTTTGAAAATTGAGAAATTTAATCCTTACAAGTAAATTCTGGATCATTAATCTTTTAAAAAAAAATTACTCTTGTAAATACAAAAAAACGCAATAAAATAGGGACAGAAATAAATATAATATATTGTTCAAAGATCTTGTGTGTGAATTACATAAGTGATGTTGGTTACACGTGTATACTACATTTTTGAAAAAAAAAGCTCTTTGAAGGAAAAATACAATTAAAGCTTTCTTTACTTTCAATAACATCAAACTTTAAGAATTTTTGTTTAACATTTTCAAATAAGTGTCTGTCTTCATCGCTTGTTATATTTAAAACAATTTTTTTTTACCTGAGTTTAAAATTTTTTTTAGATTTTTATAGCAGTATTTATATTAGATAATCACAGAATTTGAGTAAATAAAATAATAAAATTATAATTAAAAAAAACTGTTCAATATTGTAACTAACATGTTTTGTAAACAAAGCATTTTTTAATTAATGTATCAAGTAGTTTTGTATAGTAAAGGTTTCTGAAATATTGTTTAATTATGTAAATTACAAATGAATGGATAAAAAGAAATCACCTTCTGATTTAAAACATCCTTTATTTTTTTTCTTCTGAGAAGAATCTGGGCACAAGCTAGTAAACAAATCAATAAACACATTGATTTGCAAATATATTAGAATATACATGGAACAAATGTTTCACCACAATGAATAGATCAAACACTACATCTAATATTAAGTTACAATGCCACAAACAATGATACATATCACACCATATAGCAGAAAATTTAAAAGATTCTACATTTATATCTATAAAGGTAATACATGTACGCCACTCAGGGATGCACAAAAAAGATTTCCTTTCAAAAAGTTTTAAAATTCTGATAATTTTTTTGCATAAGTATTTCAATCAGTAATTTTTTCCATAACACTTGTACTTTTATTTCTATTGTTGGAAAGGAAATATTCAGTAACTTAATAGCGGTGGATTTTTAGTTTTTTTCATAAATCTAAATATTTTTATTTAAAATTGAATAATTACATTATTTAAAGGAAGAAAGGACGGTATTTCTTCAAAAATTATTTCAAAACATTCCGTTTTAGTAAGAAACCTTTTAGTGCATCTCTGGCCGTCATAAATGAAGCAGTTTATTTTGGAAGATTCACAATTAGATGTAATTGAACTTTAAATAAAATAGCATGAGAAAAATAAGTTTCATGAAATAGCATGAAAAGTGAAACTAATAAGTGTCGGGAATATAGACAACTTTCTAACATATACAGTAGAATATTTTTACACATATATGTTTGATGACTTAATATAATTCTAATGAAGTAAAGGAATAGCTAATAATAAAAAAAATTTTTAAATGTTACATTTTTTCGCTTAGGAATTTACAATCCCAAATAGATGCTTCACACTTTCTTAAAAGCCGTATGTTGTATCAGTCGTCTTATTATAACATAGGAATGATACTTCCCAATAATGTTATGTATGAAAAACAGAGAGAAAA
Source organism: Trichonephila inaurata madagascariensis (assembly GCA_019973955.1). Lineage (NCBI taxonomy): Eukaryota > Metazoa > Arthropoda > Arachnida > Araneae > Nephilidae > Trichonephila > Trichonephila inaurata. Next base: position 62,033 of record BMAV01001376.1, on the reverse strand, counting down.
AACTATTAATCAAATTTTAACTTTGCTACTTCTGAGAGGTCAGAGATAATTTAAAAGGAAAATTAATTATTTTCTCTTTATCTTACAAAAAGAAAAATGTTATAGTTTCTTTAATAAAATATTTTTCAAAACTGTTAAATACGAAATTCATGATTTTATCTACAAGTTTTCCTTATTTACAATTTAGAAAACCAATTTTATATAAATTTTCATAATACAGTAAAAAATTAAATAACTTTTAACATTTAATATTAGTGATATATATCTTAGTTTACATAACATTTATTTGATTTATATAAATTGCATTGGTTCACACAGCATTTGAGATCTAAACAAATTACTATCTTATATATATATATATATATATATATATATATATATATATATATATATATATATATATATATATATATACATTTAAATAAGTATTTCTTGTTAAAATATTCATATATTTTTTAAATGTAAAAGAAATCTAGAATTTTAAAATTATTGAAGGTTGAATAAAATATTATTAAAAATTTTGTAACAGTAAACTTGCATAAGAATAATATTTTTCATGCTAATAGTAATACACAGTAAAAATTACTCAGAACATATTTTTAACGTACAATTTTTCAATATGTTATAATTTTACTTTTTAAAAATTTACATATTTGCATTAACTACAAATTTTGTTCTCTTAATTAGTCAAAAAGAAAATATTATAAATCTACAAGAACTTTAAAATGAAATGTCATATATATATATTTTTTATCAACATGTTGGTTTTTTTCCAAATATGTAATGAGTTGCAAAAAAAAAAAAATGTCTATTTGTTTATAAAACTTAGGTTGAATGGAAATAAGTATTATATTTATAATAGTTTTCTTTTTAAAGAAAAATAAAATACCGTGAATTATTTGTAAGTATTAAATTAGTAGTAGATAAGTCAAAGTTGGAGATATGCATATTTTATACAGAATGTCCTAAGAATTCCCATAGTCTCCCTAAAAAAACCATTTAGTTTACTTTTTAAATTTTATAATTGTATATAAATTTATTTTTCCTTTAATTTAATCACTTGATTTTCTTCTTTCTGAAGTTGCGTGATAATAAGTGCCACGTTATTTTGTTTTTGTTTGAAAATCAAATTTTCACTCTTCTGGAGAATTGCACTGCTCGAAGCTTATTTTGATCTTAGGTCATACAAAAGATAAAAAGAATTAGGCAACATATAGAGGTAACGCAATACCAGTAAAGACGAAAGATACTGCTTATAGGGAATTAACCTGACAAAATTTATTTTATTAGTGGAAGCGAATAATGAAGGTTTGTTTCCTAGAAGGTGGTACAACATACCATACTAGTAATCCCAGGGTTAAGTATTTTTCTAGCAATCGACTGATCTCACAAATAATATCTGTCACTCCTCTTCCCCTTGAACTTATTGTGAATATTTAAAGAACACATTTTATGAAGATAACCAACCAGTAGAGATTTCAAAATTGTAATTATTTAAATGATACAATTAGTCACTACTAGAATCCTGAAAAGTGTTTCTCAAAATGTTCACAAACGAGTTCACTTTTGACCCAAGAAAAACGTGGACATATAAGGCATTTATTATTAAATTAAGTTTAATATTTTATGTTCATTATAGTTTATCATTTCTGAATAATAAATTGACAAATCATCAGAAAGGAAATTTTTAGGACATCTTGTATATATACTTGGCATTACTTTCAACAAAGACAAAACCCATAATATAAATGACTCAATTGTTTTAAACGTGATTATTTTCTTTTTAAAGATGTAAATACTTTAATTCAATGAAATTCAAAGTTTAATTTTTTATATTTATTATTTGTAGGCAAATTTGTAGATTATATTATTAAATGTGTTAAAACATTTCCTTGTTTTCTTCAAAACATCAATACTTATATTGACTCGCAGTGAGCCACATGTCCCGAAATATTACAAATATCTTCTGTTATGCTTCCATATAAGATGAAAGAAGAACTATATTATTAAATCTCTAAATATCAATATATGTTCTTGCTGAAACATTTCTCAAAGACAAAAACTCATGACTTAGCTCGGATACGGGGATAAGCTCTTGTTCTTTATCCACAACGTACAAGATAAACAAGGAATGACTGTTGACTTTTTCCGATAGAAAATCTCCAAATCTTGATAAAATAACCGGGGGAGAGTTTTATTTCTATTCAAAGAGAAGACAGATATTACTGATATTGTTAAGCTATAATACTTCAACTATATAGAACAAGTGTTAGAAATTCGATTTTATCTGTTTACCTGGACAAAAATATTTTATACTTCTATATAATGAGCTCTAATTTATGACGGTCACATGATAAAGATAAACACGTGTTCTCCATTGAATTCAAAACAAACATTAAACTAATTGCACTTGTTGTTTTATTTGTAAAGCTAAAAATAAAACTTTAAATTTTACAATCAAATGCTATATTTGAAGGTCAAAAGTTATGGAAAAAAAATCTTGAACAAGATTTTAAAACTAAAACGAAATCCAAATTTATGCAGATATTTTTAAATAAAATGCATTTTTAAAAAAATATTTATGTGCTTTATTATTGTTGACAAATAGACTGACGGGAAAAAAAAACAAGGAGAAAAAAATATTGTAGAACAATGAAATTTCGACAATGCAGTTGTCTAGATAACATGTTAAATGGATTAAATTTTCTAGATCACGGGCTAATTTAAGCTCAAGAAAATGCATTTCAAATGTTAAATGTTGATACATAATTAGTAGGTCTAACCTCCAGAATTTTGAATGTAAGCCTGCAAGCGTCCATGCATTTTTTCATACAGATGCCGATTGTCACTTTGTGGCATGGAGTTCCATGCTTTTGCATTTGTTTTTTCGATACTGGGACTGTCAGTGCTGACAGTGGATGATGTTGGAGTTGTCATCCAATGAAATCCCATACGTGCTCAATTGGAGACAGATCTGGTGATCTCGCATGCCAAAGTAACATGTCAACACTCTGTAGAATACGTTGCGGTGTAACAGCGGTGTGAGGGTGAGCGTTATGCGGTTGGAAAACTCCCCCTTGTACGTTGTTCATGAATGGCAGTTCTATAGGTTGAATTACCCTACTGACATTCAAATTGGCAGTCAGTGTGTTTGGACTGTAAATGGAAACTGCTCCCCAGACGATAAATCCAGGTGTAGGTCGAGTGTGTCAAGGCCACAGACAGTTTGGTTGCAGGCGTTCACCTGGCCTCCTTCTGACCAAAACACGGCAATCACTGACACACAGACAGAACCTGCTTTCATCAAAAAACACAACAGATCTCCCCTTCGTCTCCTAATGAGCTCTAGTTGAAGCCATTGGCATCACAAAAGGCAATGGCTTGGAGTCAGAGGAATAAACGCTACAGGTCTCCTGGCTCAGAGCTGTTCTTGAAGTAACCATTTCCAACAGTTCGTTGTGTCACTGTAGTACCAACTGCAGCTCGGAATTCTGCCGCAGATACAGTACGAAGTGCCACAGCCTTACGCCGATTACGGTGTCTTACCTCTCAGTAGTGCCGCCTTGAATCCGGTCTTTTGAGACAGTACCATCTCTTGTCCACTGCTCCCAACAATCATGCACAATGGATACATTCCGGCCAAGTCTTTCTGCAATATCGTGGAAAGAGAATCTATCTTGTCACAGCCATATTACACGCTCTCGTTTAAGATGGATGACCTGTTGGAAATGTCTTCTTCGCCTTCTTAAACGCATATTTGGCTAACATCAACTCGGATCTAAATTTCAGAGTCAAATAACGCTCACGAACTTTGCAGACACATTTGAAGCAACCCTGATTTGCAAGTTCTAAGTGGCGTTACCAAGTGAAGTACGAAATTTGAATCGATAAAAAACATCTTTCAGATGTTTTTTTAAACACGCCTACCATATTTCTTTTATCTAACCCAAGTCTTTCTTGGTTTTAGGATTTTTTCCCGTCAGTATACATACTTTTTAAGAGAAAGTTTCTGCAAAGAGCAAAAGGCAACAACGAGCGCATGAACAGATTAGGTGGAAACATATGATTGCTTTTATCGTGTGACATTGACGTTACATGAGAATTGGTTCTGATTGGCTAGAAAAACGTGATTGTCATTATCATGTGACTATTAACCAATGATAAACAATGCTAAAAGTACTGACTTACTTCTTTCATATCCTTGAATATATTTATATATACGTCAATGAAGTGTTTATTATACATAGTGAAGTCTAATTAACAGAATTTTTTATTATTACTCTTAATAAATTTTTTGCTGTAGAATATTTTTATAAATATTTTTTTACTACGAAATTACTTACTTGAAACATTCATATGCACGTAGAAAGTGCAATCAATAACTATATGGTAACTGAGCGCAAAAGTACTTAATTCTTGAAGCAACTTATTTCCTTTATTTGTTCTTCATGTGTTTTCAGTCAATGTTGTTTTGTTATTGAGGAGTCCGTTTTCATTAGTAAAGAATTTATCGATTTATATTGTTAAATTTTACTTGGTTGCCTCTTCTGCATGATTTAAAGAATCATTCAAGACAGTCAATATGTCTAGTATTTTTGATGCAGTCGGATAAAAGGAAGATTCTGAGAATATGTATAAGCCACACGACAGAACGATCTTAAGCAATATGAGACCACAATAGACTATTCATCTAATATGAGTTAAGGTACTTCATATTATACCATCGACCAATTTTGTCAGATCAAAAGACGTCGCGATATGCAGCCAATAGCCGAAAATCTTTCCCACTAATGTTCGAAAAAATATTAATAGTTATGACAACAGTTGGTGACATTTTTCAACTTGACGAGGCTTTTTGATTTATTATAATTGGTCAGAATGGTATAATATTTTTAAGTTATAATATTTACTTAACTTTTTTACGAGGGACCACTAGAATAAAGAGATTGTAAAATAAAGCAAAATATGACACAAACTGTACTTAATCATGTTTATTTTTATAATTTATTCTTTTAATTTTTAATATCTATTAACTATTAACTTATTTTTTTATTTGATAATTAATTTTTTTTTATTTATTAATTTAATATTTTACATTCATTAGTTTTAGCTTATAATCTTAAAGAATACAAATTACGCAAAAGAAAAGTTTAACGCAAAAGCTATTTTTCCAAATACGTATTAAAAAAAGTGCTTTAAGTGCAATCTGGAATATTTTTCAAAATACTCTTAAGTGTTATATAATAATTCTTTCCTTTTAACGCATACGACACTCTTTCATAAATAATGATGATCAATTATAGTTCGAAATCAAATCTCTGAATAAGAAATCGTAATATAAGTTTTTGAGGAAAGTGTAAGAGTATTATGAATGACATTAAGACATTTTTTTATTAAGGTATAATATTCTACATTAGGAGAGTTAAGAAAACTGAAACAGACGGTTGGAAATAGTTGCAATGCGGTAAGTCCTTGCAATTAGCTTAACATCCCTCAACAATGTATGTTATTCGTAGAATGGCTGAAACATTTGTTAGGAAAAATGATAGATTTCCAATGATTTTCCTGTCAATACTTATCTTTAATCCTATTGACTCAGCCCAAAATATAATAAATGTTCTTACTCGATATTGTCATCTAATGCTTCTTTTATTTCTGTACGGTTCTAGCCCCTAATTTTGTGATTTTTTATATAACTTTTAATAAGTTAACAGCACGATCTGGAACTAACTTTCCACTTTTATATGTTTTGTAGCATTTGCATATAATACATTTTTTGCCTGAATCAATGCATTGTACAGTGGTTTTGATCTTATGTTTTGCAAGTTATTCATAGGTTATGTTACCCGTTGGTGAACACAATCAAAATAGTACCACATATCCTTATAACTGAATGTATTTTAAAATTCTTACTCTTTTAAAGAGATTGTTAATGAATTTCATTAAACAAATCACAAATATTAAAAATTTATAAAGATAGTATATATGTCAAAATATATTTGGAAATTGTGGTACTTAGGTATTAGCGTCACCGTAGCCAAATTGGCATCACGTGAATCGCGCCATTTTCCACCAAAATCTGACAGATTGGATTATTTTCAAATAATTCAAGTGCGATATTTTTTTGTGGTTTTGATATCAAGGCGCAACGGGGTAGAATAAATTTTGTTGCGGTGACGCTAATACTTAAGTAGCCAAAGTGTTTCATTTAATGGCATATTTGCGGTATATTTAATGCAAGTGTATCTTTTTCTGGGTGCTGTTGACAGGGTTACTCACCGAAGCAATTTCTTTGTTGTTTTCTGGATCAATGATCAAAGCCATAGAGCTGTGATGGTTTTGTTGGATGTTACTTGCATCAAAAGCGCTGTCTTTCTTTTCAGACAACTTTTTTTCCTCAGAGTTTCGTTGTTGAACAGCTGCTTCCTATTAATTTCACAAAAAGCAAATTTATTCTGAAAGAAGCCGTAACTTACCAGTATATGTAACTTAAGATAGATTTAACACTGGTAAAAATTACAAAACTGGTCACTTAGTATAACACAAATTCCTCAGTAATTATGTCGCTTAATTATTTAACTTACTTGTTATTTCAAATATCTGAAGATGTTATTTGAATATTAATATTAATTTGAGATTACACGATATTTGTAAGAAGCAACGAATATCTTTAGACGTATTATTGCATAAAATTTGAATTTTGTGCTATATAAACCAAAACGTATAAGAAAGTATCTTCTTACTTACACATTCACAATTCTGGTGTTTACCTTTAACCAAACGAGATTAATTTTATTTACAAAAATTTGCGGAAACAAAACTTATTTGATATTTTTTGCTATCCTTACCAAAAACTAAAATATAAATGCTAATTCTACCTTGTTCAACCCCTGATAATAGTAAATCTACATTTTCCATATATAGAACTATTGTTGAATAGAAGCGTGCACGTATAAATATTGACACACATTTTTTTTTCTTTTCTTTTGCTAGTTATAGGGGAAATGACAGAGCACTGAAGCAGTTATATTCACACAGAAAAAAGAAAAACTAAAACTTTTTATTTCATTTGCTTGTTATTTTTAGAAAAAAGTATTTAAAACAGATGCTTGAAAAGTATAATTTTCTTCATAAACCTTTTCATGATTCCTAGAGATGAAAAGACGTTGGCAGGCTTGAAACTTTCCAGTCTCAAGCGAAGGGGATTCGATGGTTACAAGTGGCCCAAAAGGGGTCCTCCAGTTATGGAACAATATCAAAGAAGTGTAACTGTCACCAGAAAGGTCAACAAAGGTCGCCGCAAGCCATAGACTTCTGCACAGGATCGCTACTTGGCATTAAGCGCACGAAGATATAGACGGATAACGGTTCCTCTGCTTGCTCGTTACCTTGCTACTGTGTTTGGAAGAAGAACTTCCAGGCAAACAATCTACAGCTGTCTTGCAGAGCCTGTACACTCGGTACCGTCTTGTGCGTCCCCTTGACTGCATCCAGTAGGATACATCGGATATTCCGGAGCTGAAAACATCAGTCGTGGACACCAGAAGAATGGGGGCATGTTCTTTTCAGTGATGAGTTGAAATGTACCAGACAAAATTATTCTCGTTGAGTCTTCACCTGAGAAGAAAATGGAACTCCCTTTCATCCTTCCTATGTAGCAAAAATCAACAGATTTGGTGGCAAAGGAATCCTTGTGTGTGGTGGCATATTGTTGGGCAGTCGTGCACCACTGTACGTTTTCGATGCGTGTACTACCAACTCACAGTACTATAGGGACTAGATCCTGGAAGCCTATGTGAGGTTTTACAGGGCGTACACTATATTTTTAAAGACGATAATGTGCGTGACCATTCAGAACTCACTGTATTGATGAATGTTATGAAGGAGTATATATTTGTCTTATGGATTAACGCTCGAGGTCTCTGGTCCTCTATTGAACATGTTTGGGATGGTGTAAAAAATCGATTTCTCAGGGTAGTTCCCCTCCCAGTACCCTACAGGAATAAAAAATCCCGCTTTTGGAAAATTGGGCTTTGTTGCCACAAATACTTATTGACACCCTCACAAACAGTATGGCAGTCGTTGTGAGGCTTGGACAGCAGTTTATAGGGCCACACTCCATATTAGACACACTATTCCCCAGTTAAATGCTTAATCTGTGATTCATGATTTCACACTTTTTTTTATATAACTAGTATCTGAATTCACAATTAAAATCTTTTCTATATTGTGATGCTCCTATATTCTTTATGACACTGTAATACGCTTCGGTGACACATTTTGTGTCAGCACAGAACATAGTTCTTCTATTTTCACAGATTTTATATTTGTGACCTTAATTTTGTGGACACGAGTGTAATACATATAGATTGTTACAGAAGTCTAGAAAGATAATCTGATAAAATGTATTAAACAATTTTCTCCTTTATCTGCAATATCAATGACACATTAAATTACAAAAGAAAGTTGTGTGTATAAAAATCTGTAAATAATTTACTTATAACAACTTTGACAAATGCTATTTTACACCAGTACTTTAAATAACTACTGGAGATAGTCCACTAACTATAATACTAGTAGCGTTGATGGAGTAATTACTTCAGTTTCAAAGTCACTGTAAGAGATTAATTCTTATTGGTATGTCCGAAATGGAAATTTGAGAGTGAAGGATATTCTTTCGCCAATCCTTTGAGCAACTCTCCCACCAAGTATAGATAATAAGCAATTTTAAACACATTGCTGTCATTTATCATTTATGTTCGGAAAACGTTGCAATCAATGATGCTGAAGTTAAGCACATACAGTATTTCATTTCAAATATATTGTTTTGAAACTAACTTGTAAGATTTACAATCATGCATTCCTAGCTAAAAAAATATTTGTTGAGTGAGCTGTCATCCCTAAAGTCTGTGTTTTGAGTTCGAAATATCGTGCTTGTACAATAGTAACCTGGATATTTATGTTTCCGTTAAAGTGTGAAATGCGTTGTTTCATAGAATAACTAGCCATTTCATGAAAAAACTAGTCAATTCAGTTAAATTATTGTATATGAAATTATTGAATTCTATGATTTAACTAGGTATTCTACAGAATGACGATTACTTGATCGTTAAAGGATGAAATGTGGCACTCGGAAGTTTTTTGAACCAGTTCTAGCTGCTTTAAGTTAGTTTTGAACCTTAGTTCTGTGTCATCACAGCAATTATTACTTTAATAAAAAAAAATGAAAAGTAAAATAAAGGAGTTTCATAAAATTTAAATTCATATTCTGTTATATTTTTGTTTGAAAAATTTTCACGATGTTTTTATGAAGCAGCAGTTTTTTTGATAATATTTAAATGTAACTATTTCTGTAATATATTATTTCTTTTTTTTTCTTTCTGCTTAACTAATGTTAGCAATATGAGCAAAAAAAAATATATCATCTGCTTTTCCTTATTATTTATCAATTAATCATCCGCAATAGGGATAAAATGTATTTTTCGAGAGATTTTAGCTATTTATGACCAATTAATTTATAAAATAATTTTGAAATTGTGTAAATTTTTCATTTTGATGGTGTATTATTAGTTATTTCATAGAATAGCTAGGTACGGTACGAAAGTTTTCCTCTATTATGTACCTTAAATGACTTGTCTAGTTATTTCATGAAATACCTAATTATTCTATTTAATAAATGAATTATACACTTAAGCGGTAACATATATATAAACAAACTATATTCATATAACTTGTATATTGCGCACGGTAACTAACAACTAGTAACTAAAAACTAATAACCTGCACATGTATTTGGCGCATACCATTGTGACGGGCTCACGCGTCTTTCCTTCAACATAACCTCTGGGTTCTTTGGTGACCTAGATTAATGGCAACTCTTTTCCAACCAAAGCCCAAGAAGCGAAATGTGAAAAAGAAATGCAAATAAGATAGCTTTTAAATAACAGAAGTTTCAGTAAGTGTAATGGCAATTTCGGGGAATGGTATGTGTGAAAGAGACTAGTATGAATTGACAGCAATCTTGAAGTTACCTGGAAAACAAGCCATTAAAACAAGGTGCATACCATAGCACGCGCTCCCAGACGTTTCTCATAAAGATCGAATCTAAGTTTGGATTAAGGTAGGAATGGATTATTTGATATTAGGATTGTAATATTATTAGAAGTGAGAGTAGGTAAATTAAATAACTATAGTGGTCTAAGTTACGCGATTCAGTTTAACTATTACTTGTGTGTGTTTGTTCATTATAGATTCTCGCTTAATTAAATTTATCTAAATTGTTAGACATTTAAGTTCTATTCTTAATAAAGTCATATTAGGAATCAAAAATGTCTATTCCTTTTGCAAACCCTACACCTCTAGCTCACGCTGACAATCAAAGATACGGTCACCAAAGGGGGGGGGGCGGTATCACACCATGTACGACAAAAGTTTGCTCAAATTTTTATAAAAAAATTACAAGTTGATATGCTTTAATATATGTTTTTGCTTTGAAATTCATGTTTGAAGATAAAATTAAGAGATATTTGATGTTTTCACAGAGCTATTTATATAGAAAATTTATACTTTCTTATTCAAATTTAACTTTAATAGGAAAAGTGGCTGATATTTTAACCTAAAAGAATATAATCTTAGATCAACATAACTTCAAAAATCTTCAAGTACTTTCTTTCTCTTAACCACTCTCTGAAACCCTATGAAATCTGAAAAAATGCCATAAATATCATTCCCTTGAAAGAAATCTTTTGTTTTCAAACGCGAGGGAATTGAAATTTCCTTTTTTATTTTTACTTTCTGAACTATAAAGATTCCTACTACTGAGCAAATGAACATGTTATGGTAGGGTTATTCTTCAGAAAGATGGAGAACTATAGTACAACATAAAGTCCAATCAAAGAGATATATGACTTTTCTTAATATTACTTGTCTCTAACCGGCTGAGGTGCGTGAGTTGGTTAAGCTCTTGCCTTAAGCGTCCAAGTTTGCGGGTTCAACCACAGCTCAAATCAGTGAATTTTCATGATATAGGAAATCAACAATATCCATGTCGTACGATTATGCAGCATGTTAAAGATACTTAAAGTGTCTGTTGGCTTGGGTGCTCTCGGCAAAATTTTAATTACTACTACAATGACATATCGTCATAGCTTAGGTACTCCCCTGGAGAGGAAACAAGGTGTCAACACTATACATTGGGGCATTTGGTATCCACTTATATGGTGCCACACTAAAAAAGTGATTCCAATAAATATTCAAGCTCTAAAATCGTAAATAACAATTTGCAGCGCCATTTAGGAAAAAAAGAAATTTATCTCCTAAAGGTTTAATTCATTAAGAGGGGGAAAATAAATTGCATTGCACTTGATTATGATGTCTGATTAGCCAATAAGTTATCTCAGCTGATTGATGACCAATTATCAGTAATACAAGCATTGATTGTTAGATAACAGATTTATCCTTTTAAAAATGATTAAATTTAAGTATTGTAATGAAAATCTGTTAAAATGCAAATGAAATGTATGACAATGATTCATAAAGGAATTTTCTGTGATTCTTATTTTATCTAAGTTTTGAAATAAATTACACAAGGTGCTCATTAAATAAGTCAACTAGAAAAAAGAATATTAACTGCCTATAGAAATGTGATGAAGAAATAAAACTACATTACCACACTCAAAATATAATGACTTTGTTTTATTTTCTATCTTCTTTGTTGAACAAATATCTCAAATTTCAATTGAATAAAAATTTATAACTATCCTTAAAAATTTATTACTATCCTTAATTCAAAATAATTTTATACCAGCATTATTTTCGTAGGAAAAGGTTTTTAATCAATGGTTAAATATCAAGAAAAATGGAAATATGCTGCTTTAAAAGGCAAAAGAGAAAATTTAAAAAAGAAGCCTTAATGAAGAAAATAAACTGAGACAGAAATATAATTTTATCTCAGTCATTATTTATCTAAAGTTGAATTCTGATTTTTCCACTAATTGGAGCCACGTTATCAAAAGCAATTTCATATACAAAGAAAATGTGATCAAAGCTAAAAATAAATCCTTCCTTTCTAAGTATGTTTTTTTTACTCCAATCATTTTTCTGATATCGTAAATTTAATATTATAGTATACGTATTAGATTAAAAGCACTCAAGCCCATATTTTATGAAAAAATTTGAGCTCACTTTCGGCAATAAATTCGTAAAATCTAGTTAATGTTTTTTTTTTAACTCTATTTATATCTAAACGTACAAATGCCAGTTCTCAATTATATCTTCTAAAATAACAATCAATAAAATCTTAAACTTTCCTAGTAACGAAACTTTTAATATGAAACGCACATTGTATAATGATTTGTGTATGAAAAATATTCACAACGTTTTGTGTGAACAAATGCCGTTATTAGGATGTTTACAAGAAAGATTCGTAACTTTTCTTTTGAAAAATACCATAATCATTTTAGTTTTGTTAATATTGACCTGAAAAGATCAGGAGAACATACCAGCAAATTAAAAAAAATAACAGCTTCTGTGTCTAGGTAGGTCAGGGCATGTAGGACAAAATATGGACTTGTGTTTTCATGTTGAAAGAGGATGTGTAGGAAGCCTTGAAGACAGGGCGTAACCACCAGCCTTGAGATCTGAGAAAAGTATCGCCGGTTGTCCAGATCACCGATGACGTGAACAAGAGCTGTACATCACACAGTGAGGACCCGACACTGTCATGGATATTTCTCCATTCTATAAAAGGACGTGCGGCACAAGACCTCGTGGAGTTATTCATGCTGTTTCATAACGTGCTCAATAACGTGTAGTTACATAGTGTCAATACTGAGCAAGTTAAAACCGACTTTCCACATCGCATCAAATTCTCCTGCAGTAGATTCCCTATCACTTAGATCTAGAGGGAAATGAGATTGCGGATACTTTGGCAAGTCTGGCTCTTGCGAGGTACCAGAGCCGTCAGCACCTCTCACCTTTTTGGAGATTTTCTCTAGAACTAAACACCAGAATAAAACCGCTTGAATTGTTTCCCCAGAGTACCATTGGTATCAGTGTTCTCGTCCTGGAGTCTCTGTCTCACGGTTTTAAAAGACACGATCTAACTCTTCTAGCCCACTTTCGAAGAGGCCATCTTAAAACAATGAAATTTTCCGTAGGATGCAAGAGCTTTGAAGTGTGCACAAACTGTTCTTCTGAGCCGGGCTCGCCTGCTCACATCTTCAAATGCCTAGGGCTCACCAAGCAGGATTTAGCAGACGATCCCTTGCTGGTGTAGGATTTTTTGAAAGTGTACGAAATCATGGACCAGGTCTAGCACTGCTGAACAATGGAGGCGCGCAACAACAACAACAACATAGCGTGCTGCAAACAAACCTACTTTTTCTCTCAAGGTACGTCACGTGGCTAAATTATAGTACAAGGTCGTTATAATAGCATGTCTGTTCTTTGGGGATGTTAAGGTATCCGACTACTTTCGGAACCGTAATTTTGCAAAAGCGTGTAAATAGATAATATTTATGATATTTAGTGTCACTTAGATTAGAATACATATAAATTGTTTTAGGGACTAGCAAAATTATAAATTAATATTTTGAAAATTAACTTGAATAACCTTTTCCATTTTTTTGTAAATGTCTTGATTAATATTTTGCCGTTCAGATCAGACCTTTGTACAGAGGCTCAACTAGAATTTTTGAAGTGCATAACTCGGAAGTCGGTTTATCCATGTTTTACGAAAACAGAAGGGAGACATTTTAAGAAAATACACCGATAATTATTTCAAATGGCTGTAACTCTGAAAGTAATTTGAATTTTTCAAAAATCATAGTTGAGCCTCTATATACAGGTCTGAGCTATATACAGGCAAAATATTAATACAATAGTAGCATTTTTTACAAAAGGAGAACGGAAAAAAGATTATTCTAAGTTAATTTTTTGCCAAAATATTGTATTTAAATAATTTTTTGTCATAATGTCCTTAAAACAATTTTATACATGCATTCTAATTTAAGTGAAACTAAATATCATGAAAATTATCCATTTATGCGCTTTTTTAAAATCATTGTTCCGAACGTAGTCGGATACCTTAATGGTGCCAGACCATTGAGATCATGCATGGGAGTTCACATGGCGCATCTGAAACAATTGATTCCATATTCGTTTTAGTCATTGAATTCCAACTAATGCAAGAAGCAACATCGTGGAACAATAAACTTCACTTCCAAGCGGCTACGATCCTATCTCTGAAGAATTCCAACCCATTCTGGCAGCCATTTTCTTCATTTATATGTCTTATAGCATGGTATTATCGCAAACATTCAAGCAGATATTCTGAATTAGAAATCCACTGAGTAATTTTTTTCTTGTGCAGAGTTTGAGATGCCGTCTCTACTTCCTGAGCAATCACGACATAGACAAGACATTTTTTTTGGATTTACATTAAATATTTATATATGTAATATCTTTAAGGTTAATATTTCTGATAAAAGTAGGACTTTAATTTAAATATTATTTAAGTACCTCTTTTGTAGAGCAATATATATAAGCTTCATTGTATAGTAATATTATACATAATTGCTTAAAAAATGATTTTGTTACTGATCATACAATTAGACTTAATAATTATAAAATTTTTATAAAGCCAGTTTAGTATGATACAGAAAATCGACTGCGGCCATGTCGTATTATACGGCATGTAAAAAATCCTTTGAATGTCTGTTTGGTTTGGATGCTCCCGGCAAAATTGAATCTTAGTACAAGTTCGCATGGTCAGAGCTCGGGTGCCTCTTTCTCGGGAGGAAACTGGACATCAAAATTACTTACGGCGATTGGTATCCGCGTATATGGTGCAGCAATAAAAAGAGATACCAGCTTCTGGGGAATGTACTATGTTTGCAATGGTAAAACACCTATTTGCAGTCCATTAGAAATAAAAAAAAGTTTAATATATAATCACCTCGCTAATTCTGCTTTATTTAAAAAAAGCAATACATTATTTTTCATAATTCTTTCACTTTCAACTATTTTAAATTATTTTTATATTTAAATTCCATTATTTTCAAAACTGTTGCACATGTAATGTGATTACTATATTATGTATATTTTCATTTCAATATCCAGTACATATTATTACTCCATCTGTTAATAGGTTCCAGTTTTAATTTTATGTTTTCAACATTTTTAATATATTTCTCTAAGCTAATGATTGAATTTTTAAAATGATTTGTATATGCTGCTATTTCTTTTTATATATAATATATCTTTAAATTTATCATTTCCCCTGTAAATTTATATTATATTATTGATAACTTTTGTGACCTAAATTCGTATGTTTTTGTACACGTCGTTATTACATAATTAATTAAAATGTAATTTTTTTTTCTATTACAGATCTGGTTCAAAATTTTTTGAAATATTAAACCACCAACTGTTGTCCATTCTAATTATGAATTAAACCGGAAAATATTATTTTGGAATGAAAATATTACCATTTCGAAAGTAAAGGGGGAGGGGGAATCAGACATTCTCTTTTAAGAAATTTTTAAATATATTTCTATCATATTTTTGCTTTTTTTATTTAAAAATTCATTATGTATTTCATCACATTAAATAGCATTTATAAAAGATATGCAACAAAATAAAAATAGGTATTTAAACCTGTAACTATTTTCACTAATATTTTATTTAATAAAAAGAAATATCCAAAGTAAAATCATTTAGTTTTATCGTTCAGACATAACTAATTCGGTAGAATGCACAATCAGTGAGAAATTTTATTCTATCTTTTGTTACAAATAAAACAAGATGAAAACGTGTTTCCTTAATAATCCTGGTAGGGGAGAGAATAAAAGAAAGTATTTTTATTTATGATTAGAAATAAAATACAACAAAAATACACATTTTATATTAATAATATAGAAAAATTTCGTGATATAATAATGTTCCTAAAAAAACATTATTTGACTATTTTTTTAATAAACTCCCTTTTCTTCACATGTGGAATAAAAATCAATCAATTTTGATTTCATGTATGCAAAATCTATTCCCTTTCACTGTAATCGTTTTATGGCAACATTCAACGTAATTTTTTGTGTTCTAGCAAAAGTAAAATATATATATACATGTGATATAAACAGAAATAAAATTCGAAAACTGAGAAACTTTCCTCCCCCCTCCCCTTTTAGAATTTCATTATCTCATCTACCAGCTTACATTTTTTTCTTTTACTGTTTTAATACCTTATGCAATAATTAAATTATTTTTTTACGTTTTAAAATTTCACTAGAATGTCAAAAGCAATTTAAACGCTTTTAGGCAAGTCATGGATTGTTTTACTGATTAAATTTTTAAGATAGGTTCTGGTTACTACAACAAATCAATAATTACTTCGGCTGAATTTATTTCACTGTGGACTCCCGGAATTGATGATGACTGTACCACAGAAATGGTACTGCTGTTAGTGGCTCCAGAATCATTGGTTATTCTAGCAGCATTGGAAATTCCACATCTTTCACCCATATATTCAACCTCGGGAAGCTAAAAATAGTTCACATATTACGCTGATTGAATTACATCTGTGAGTAAAATACATCTCAAAAGTTAGTTTTAAACATTCCTTTAAAAAGAAATGTCTTGCTCAAAATATTTAAATACATATTTATATAAATATTTAAATACAGATTTATATAAATATTTAAATACATATTTATATAAATATTTAAAAAACATTTTTTAAATACTTAAATACATTTTTTAAATACTTAAATACTTATTTTTAAATATTTAAATACATTTTTTAAATATTTAAATACGTTTTTTAAATATTTAAATTCATTTTTTAAATATTTAAGTATATTTTTTTTATATATTTAAATACATTTGAAAAATGTTGTGCTTTTTTTTCTCTCTCTCCAGCAAAGTCTTTTCCATATATAAATTCCTTTAAATATTAAAACAATAATTATTTTTCTTAAACATCATTATGTAGTTTACTAGCATTGAAATCGACAAAGAAGTCAAATGGAATGAATTCTGTTTCAGATTGAAAACTTTTATTTATTTCATATATAAATTATACTCAAAAAATGTATTTCCTTTACCTCTGATATTTGCTATAATATTCATTCATAGTTCTAACAATATTTTTAATAATCAATTTATAATTAATATAATAGTGCTACAAATACCTTTAAATGTTTTTGGGGGGAGTTAAAAGTTTTACTGATATACGAATACGTAAATTTTCCTATTCTTACAAACCTAATTTCTTTTCTACATTTATTTGAAATAAAATTTAAAAAAAACCAAACGATATGTTTAATGTTTTTGCTTGGATTAATTAGCAAAACATAATTATGTTCCCTGAAACCTCACAGACATTTCTGTGCATTATACGTTGCTATTATTTCACTAATCGTTCTTTTAATTTTTATATGCTTTATGTAAAGATACAATATACTTTTTTTAAAGAATGATTCTGTATATAAAAGTCATAGTTTATTAAAAACATGTTTAAAGATATTAAAGCGATAGAAAGGAAAATTAATACATTTATGTTTTGTTTTAGCTTAATTATTCTATAAATTTCGAGAAAATGTTCATTAACATCGAACTATAAAGTAACACGAGTTCTACTGGTAATGGATCCAATAATTTTGAATCATGGTCAAGTGATGTGAATGACATCTGAACAGGCACCCGCTCTTAAATTCCACACCGTACCAACGTAAAGATAACAAACAATAGATTTAACTTACATCATCTCCTCTACACGGTATATTTTCATGGCACAAGGTCTCGAACTTATGACAAGCCATGAGTCCGTGACCATGACCATGACCACTAGGCTACAATGGCCCAGTGACGTAGCGGGGGAGTGCAGAGGGGATCATGGCCACGGGCGGCATACGAAAAGGGGGTGGCAGCAAGCACCGCGATATTTAAATTAAAAAAAAATATTTCAAACTCCAGATCGCGCCCGCGCGACGAAACTGATGGGAACGAGTGAAAGCTTTAATACACGCATGGATGCAGGACGTTTATTAGTCGCTATTCAATCGTATTCGTTTTTATATTACTTAGGCTTTGGCAACCGGTAATGTGTGAAATCAATGATGCTTAAAATTATTTGCAAACAGAGGGACTAAATATCCTCCAATGTACTAAAACAATACGTGTTTTATATACCGTATTAGAAGTAAAATGAGAGCAATTCATGGATGACGCTTTAATATATGCGAAAAGTTTATGTGAAGAGCTTGAAATTTCTTTTGAACTTCAAGACGATTCAGGAGGAAGCATAAATTTGGCGACGAAAGTAAAGACGTTCAGTTATCGTACGAAGATGATCTGAGGCGAACAATGTTTTCTTCAATAGGCAGAGTAACTACTGAAATTCGAGAAAGATTCTAACAGTTTCAAAACTAGCGCAAAAATATGCTTTTTTAAAGCATGAAGTAATATTGAGCTTGGACGAAATTTAGATCAATCTCCTTAAGGCATTAATAAAGAATTCCCCCAAACTACGTCTACAAGCTTTCGTATATACAAAGACCCAGGCTGTAAAAAAGAACACATTAGGTCCGGATCTCTGGGTTTATTAAAATATATTACTGAGTTCAAACTTGAAGAAGATGGCTTATACCAAACATTGTCTTAATGTTGAGAATTTTTTTAACATCTGCCATCAGTAATGCCAGTTGCAAGAGAAGCTTCTCTAAGCTAAAATTAATAAAAAAAATTCTCAGATCGACTATATCCACGTTAATGCTAACAAATTTAGCTAATCTGGCAATTGGACATGACATTCATATTGATATTGACAATTGTATAAAAGATTTTGCTATATAAAAAAACCCACGAAAAAAGCATTTTTAATCAATAAAAAAATTTAACGCTGCTTTTTTTAACTTTTACTAATTTTCTTGACTAATAATTAAAATAGAGAGGCGACAAATTTCCGGTCGGCCCCAGGCGGCGAAAGTCTACGCTCCGCCATTGCAATGGCCTCCTATGCGCATCAATAAAAACACTTAATAAATAAAGATAATTATAAAATTGCACTATCTATTCAATATAAACTAAACTCAGTGGCGCAACAGCCCAAGATGGTCAATGCCAGTGCACGTGACCTTGGGTGCGGAGGTGCATGAGCAAATATTCCAGTTGTAACGAGTCTATCCGCGAACATGTAAGTAATTCTCTTGGGACAATTTTATTTCTTTTTAACTGCTGATCTATTGAAAAACGTTCTCCCGAAAACGAAGACTCGATTTATTCAAATGGATGGTACAATTTAAGCACTGACTTTTTGATACGCGAAGTTAGTTGAGAATTGTTAGGAGCTAGTCGACGCGTAATTTGTGAATGATCAAATGTTGCTAAGTGGTCAGTCTGGTGTAAAACTCCCAGTGTTTAGTCCCCAAGCAAGCTTGTAATTCATTTATCGACCCACTGAAGGGATGAAAGGCTGAGATGACCTTACTCGGCCTTTGGATGGAACACCGGACTTGTGTGTGGAAGCGTGATTTATTCAATATAGGACATCCAAAATCATCATTGGCACTGTGACCTACACGAACAATGCTGAAAATGAGCTGTAAAGTGGTTTTGTCTCCTTGGAGAGCAGGCGCAGACGCCGCTGTCAAATTTACAAATAAGGCCAGAAGCTACGATGGAGACATCTCTTAAAAGAGCTAACGATTGTAAGGGACTGACAAGACTCCACCGATCATCAAAGCTTCACTTTGTAAGAAACACCAGAAAAGAAATCCTCTTTAGATGCTCTTTATGAACCTATCCTTTCCATCAGGCCACCTGCTGAAGCTGAGATTCCCTTAAACTCATTAGTACCATGCTCTAAGAAAGAGTCAACGCAAGCTTTATTTCAAAAAGGTGTCAATACAATCCATTCACATTCCCAGGCAAACTGCTAAATGATTTTTACAGATGGTTCTTCTGATAATTCCTTTACCAGAGGAGATGTGTGAATACATCTCATTCACCCTTCCGATTCTAACGCTAAACTCAAAACTCCCACATGCATCAAACTTAATTACTGAATTAATTGCAATAAATGAAACCCTCTCATTTTACGTGTCACATTTTCAGGATAATGCAAGGGAAAGTTTTGTAATTTTCTCAGACTCAAAATTAGTTTTCAAGGCCGTTTGTAATGAAGATACCAATCTGAATCCAAGAACCCAATCTTGGGAATCTTGCTTGAAGGCAGAAAAAGCATCTCTGGAATGACGGGATTTTACGTGCAGACCGCTTGGAGGGTTAATAAACCCAGTAAACTCCGATGTATCTCTGCCCACATGGGCATTGGGGGTAATGAATGTGTGGAAGTCCTCACTAAGGAGGCTTCGGATGTGGATAAGCCTTCCATTGTCACCTGAGAGGATGCAAACGCTGCCACCAAGCGCAAAATTTCTAACAAGCTTTTCATAAATCCAACAATGAGAGCTTGATTGCCCTAGTAATTTGTTGCCTACTTTGGCATGACATCACACGGATCATTTCAAAGGAATGAAAATTCTCCAGATAATTCCCGATCTTACCCCATTTGCAGAAATCGCCCGCATATCTAATTAACAGCAGACTATTTTTGACTGCAAGTCATTCTTGCACCTCTTTTTAATTGATGCATCCCCACAGGACATTCCTCACAATTCTCAAGCTCCAGACCTGACCTCGTTTGTTATTGGGGCTTTTGGACTAGTATAGAAATGTACTAAATCCATAGACAAGGCATGAACTCAGAAGAAGTATTATCAAATTAAATCTTCTTTTCTTAAAATTAAAAAAATTTGGAAAGGAATACATTTATTTAAATTAATGTAACTCTTTTAATATCTAAAGAAGACTTTTTAAAGAGGAGTGTAAATGGTTTACATAAACAAGTTTCCCAATAGATAAAAACTTAATAATGTATATCTTATTATAGTTATATGTTTTGAAATCGTACACAAAAATCCCTTTTTTGATTAAAGTAATTTTTCTTAAGTGGTCTTTCAAAAGTCTCTTTACTATCCCTAAGCAATTCTTTGAGAGATATTGATAATTTTAATTAATTATAAATTTCAAAAAATAAACACTTGAAAGAAATTGTGGATTCTCTACTCTGAAGAAATGGCGAAGTTTTAAGTTTACATAATTGAAAGCAGAAACTTTCTTCCAATTAAGATTTTCTTTTAGAAGAATGATGACACTTCCCGTTAAATTTTCTCGAGTAATTGTAGGGATTTTTGGAGATTTAAAATTAATAGAATTTCTTAACAATGACGGCACAATAAAGATAATGTTTTTCTTCCCCTAAACAAACAACTCTAAGAACTTTTGAAAACAAACGTAAAAAAGCTTTTATGAGTAGAAAGAAAATGGAATCAAGTAATAATCTTCAGATTAGAAAATAATTTCAATCTAGCTTTAAAAAAAAATTGTTCTAAAATATCAGAGATTTAAAAATATTTTTTTTCATCATCAACGATGATTACTTTATTAATTCATTTTCATATTTATATGATTAAATTTTTAGTCAGCTAAATGGCTTAGAAGTAGCGTGCTCTCTCGACCTGTAAGCGCAAAATTGCGGGTTCGATCTTGGCTGGAGTAGATAGAGTTTCTAGATGCTTAAATCGTATGCATGCATTTCATATGATTATGTGGCACGTAAAAGTATAGTTCGAATATTAATTTGGCTCTGTTTTGGCAAATTTAAACCACGGCAATGTTTAGCATTTGAAAAGAGTTTTAATTGAATAAATTCAAGATTCAAAAATTTGGTACTCGAAGCCACCACTAAATGGGGCCCCTATAAAATAGCTCTTACATTTGGGGACATGCCGTATCTGTAAAGCATTAGTCACCAAAATATAACCTATTAGAAAAAAAATGATTAATTTTTTTTTAAATTATCAGATGTAGGTAAAAATTTCCTTTTAATTGATAGTTACAAAAGCAATGGGATAAAATCGTAGTTTATATGTGTACGCATTAAGGCGGTGAATATCACAGATTGACAGCGCGCAAGCATTTTAATGACGGCAAAACTTAAAAATGTATAAAAAAAGGCAATGCATTTTTAGGGTTTTAATTTGTATTTAAGCAGCACATGTGAAAAAGTTTTCTGAACTGAACTCAGTGGCACAACAGCCTATGAGGACCAAGGCCTATTGTGCCTATCCCATTTACGTGACTTTACAGGCTGGGGGAATTTGCAAATCTTTTGGTCAAGTGATCAGTCTGACGAAAACCCCCAGTATTCAGTTAACAAACAAGTTTGGTACTCATTTATCGATCCCCCTTTAGGTATGCAAGACTGAGTCACCCTTGTCCAGCCTGGGATTTGAACCCCGGATCTGTGGCATGGAAGTGCGATACACTACCATTCAGCCATTGAGCTTTGAAAAAATTTTTTAGTGTGATAAAATTATCAGGCTTTGAACTCGAAATGCTAGCTGGAGCAAGACGCATTGTGCACACATTCCATTTTTACAGTTAACAAATTCAAAATTCATCATTTCCACAAAGTCAAGAGTGTGTTGGGAATATATAATGCGATACTTGATTGATACATACAACTCTTACCATTGGCAAAACAGTGTGCGACCGCATCTACTTAATGACCGAGATTAGAAAAGTCTGCGTCGAGTAGTCAAGTTTACCACTCAAATGCCATTACTTCGAATGACAGGGAATAATCAAAGTTAGACTTAAAGGCAGACATGATCGTGAAGACTGTGTATATAACGTGACAGCATGAAAGTATACTGTTATGATATGGTAGCAGATAATATAGTCCAAAGTCTTTCTAACATCTCGCAATTAGTTCCAGCAATTCTGCTGAGCTCGAGAACATATCAATTGGATACTAGATAACCAAAACAGTAGTTCAGTCATATGAGTCAAGATGTATGAGATGATAGTAAAGTTCCGGTGTTGTGCAGACCCGTAAAAGGCCACAAACCAAACTGACCTGTAAGACACTGTACACAATTGTGGTGGTTCCATAATGATGAATTCCGCTCTTTACATGCCATGAACTAAGTCTTCTGGTTAAACTGAATCAGTATTTTACAAGAAATAGTAACCTTCAGCCCTGGAAGACAATTTGCATCGAATCATGGTTTTCATAAGTGTGTATCCCGACAATAGTTATATATTTCATGACGACAGTGAACCGTGTCATCGGATCAAAATCATTCGAGATTGGCTTGAAAAATCTTTTGGATAATTCCAGCGAATGATTTCGACACCTAAATCATTATGTATTTATCTCATGAAGAATATATGGAACATTATATTGAAAAGTCAGTTGGTGCTCAAATTTCCAAGCTGACAGTACTTTCCAAATTATGGATGTCTGTAGAGGTGACATATGAACAGTTTTTAAGGGGGTTATTTGACGACTTGTAAAGTCAGTGTCACGTAATTTTGCTGTACTTCAGTGGGAAAAAAGAACTCCCACTCAAGAGTCCTTTCTTCAGTATATATACATATGGTTATTGCCTTTGGCGATTTAAGATTAAAAATGGTCTTATGTATTTGACTTCACTCCTACATGATGAAATTAATTTGCAAACCGGGATAAAAAAAAAGAGGAACTAAAGTAGAATTCAAAGAGTAAGTGCAAGTTTCAGCTCTGATTCCGCTAAAATGATCTGCAGAATAAGGGTTGCTGCACTTGAAAGAATCCTCTGGGAATACTATTTTGCGGATTGAATGATTCTTTTTTGTTAGTCTCACTTTAAAGATGCAGGTTATTTGCAACAGGACCTCGTAATTTTCAACTTCCGGTCAAGTGAGGAGGGCATACTGAACTGACACCTACACTGTAAATCTTCCCACCACGACAATGTAAGAACTTTAAACACCGACAGATTTAACGAACATCAGCCGCACAGTACAACAGGTCTTCAAGATCCCCAGGTTTCGAAATCCACTTGACTATGTTGGCCACGTGTTCCCGAACAAGACTACTCAGCTATCGCCATAATATTTTGTTGATTAAGTAGTAGGAGAAGATATTAGTTCAAGTATAATTTTGTGTCTTTTCATCGCTAGCCTGTAGTTGTGAATTTTCATGGGAAGTTTAAATGAAACTAACATAACTTAAATTGCTTGAATAGTTTTAAAAATAGTAACTTACTGGTCTGTTTCCACGAACTTGAGGGTTGCCTCTGCCAGCACAGTATTCTTGATATTGGGAGAAAACACAGATCAAACTGTAAGTCTGTAAAGAAAAAATTAAAAAAAAAAAAAAATGTTTCACATTATGAGTTACATGGTTATAATATAATCATTGATTGAAGTGATGAATTGTTTTTTGGATAAACTTGAAAATCTACCTGAATATACAGAGAAAATCGTTTTAAATGAAGTGGAAGGGACTTAAATATTTTTTCGTGTTAAAGGATATTACAAAAAAACAACAACGCATATTCAAAAAAATTGAGTTTATTAGAGCACATTTTATTTACACACACATATATATCATGTATTGGAGTAATACTTAAAGATTGGCAGGAGAAATGCAACGTGCAGCTGTTCATCATAATATATTTTATTCCAGTGTTCTATAAAGCAGCCTGTACTCCAAGCCATGACAAAATCAGCCCTATTTCAGCGTCGATTAGGAGTCAATACGTCGTGTTCGTTCACGTGTTTTCAGCCGAAGTAGTAGTCAAAGTACTTATGCTGGAGGTGGGTTGAGTTGTTCTGGTAGGAAGTTTACCCCAGCTGACATTTAAAGGGCTGGTTATTCACCACATATATATGCATGTATTTAGTAAAAATCATTGAAACAAAAACATTTATAAGAACTTCATGAAATTTGAATAATATTTTCATGCTTTTTTGAAAAACAAAAGATTTATTGAGTTTACTGAAAATAATCTGACATTTTCTTTGCATTGTTTATTTTACTATCAATTGTTTCAATGTCACTCATTTGGTTATTCATTTCATCCATGGAATATGCATCTAAATAACTGCGCATACTTTTTTCCATGATGTTTTTGTGTGATGTTTGTAGAGATGAAAGGTGAAAGTCTCTTAGATGAACAAAATTTGCTCCTCTCTAGGCTATTCTGTGAGTATTTCAGAGCCAAGTTAGCCTCCTTTCTACGAAACATGTGAAAACCACCTCTCTTTTCAGACCTTTCCTAAGTCTCGCCTGTATGGCTGATTTTTCCGTATTTTGTTCATTCCCAGAAGGAAAATCGTTTCGAACTGAACTTTAACCAGTCAAATACCTTCTACTCTCTTTAATGACCTTACGCCATCTTTCTGCTAACTTACATTTTATTCACTGGTCGAGTTTCCGGTATTTATCATAACAAACTCATTAATTTACGATTTAATTAATCGTTATGACTGAAGATTTTATCTTTAGAAAGCTCTAAACACTTCGAAACAAATGATAATTTGTTGATATAAGATTGGGTCAGTTTGGAGTTGTGACATCACTACGTTCCAATAATTTCGTACATGATGCTAAAGATGTATTGCAAGATGCTTAAGCTTGGATCATAATCATTTTTGATTATATTATTGCAGATGAAGCATGTTTCATTTTCGATCCTGCACCTGTGGATTATCACTTAATTCAAAGTTTAAAATATTTTGTGTAAATGATAAAATTTTAGTATTCAGATCGTGTTTTTTTACTGATGAGGGCCAAAAGTTCTATAAGTGTGGGATCATGAATTTCCTAGAAAGTTAGCAGAATATCGTTGAACAGAATGTATGGTATTTGACTCATTAAAGTGCCTTTTTGTATAGAAAAAAATATTGCGTTTATTTCACACTGAAACCAAAATTACTCTTTTGCCAACCCTGTATGTATGAGCTTTCAAAAATTAAGGTGCACCTTATTTTTTTTCCTTATGAAAATGAATGAACATTGAAAATAATCTTGGAGGAAATCTGCTCTAAATAGTATTTTATTGATTAATGCATACAAATAAGTACGATTAAAACAAAAATTCAATTTTGGGAAAACATGTCTTATGACCACAACAAAAATTGGTTCTAATACGGAATGTGCCCTTCTGTAACTGCAACATAAGGAGGTATCAGCTTTTTTATGTTTCAGATAAAAAAAAAAGTTATCAGATACCAAAAGGCGAAAAGAAAAACCACACACGGAGTAGCCTTTGTTGCAGCTCCAGTAATGATCTTGGAGGAGAACTTAAAGCAGCATTTTGTCTATCAAATTAATCCCAAATATGGTCTACATGATTCAGATCTGAAAAGTGAGATGGCTATTACATTTACTTAAAATCGTGATTTCTAGATTCTCTTATAAAGAGAATCTTGGTGAAATCACATACGATCATAAGTGACATAATAGAGAATATTAGAGATTCGTACAAATTCAGATTATACCTTTAACAGTTTATAAATTGGTTAAGTAAGTACATGGCGTCAGTCAGACATTGAGCCTTCTAGAATTCTGTCCTCCACCCCCTCAATGCGGGAATTGCGGGGGTGTACGTTACGACACTGACTATCACCCACCAGAACCAATTCATTACCAATTAGCAATGGCCTACGGAGGAGGGTCACATCCATAACTGATCCCTTTTCGATATCTCATCCGAGTATGAGCTTCTCCATAGACCATGCAGAGGTCAGTGTGATCTCTGAAGGGGATCTCCCAAATTCTAATGCCAGAATTCCCAATTCATCCAGATTAGTTGATGACATGAATCTTTATTTAGTGGAAAAATTTGAGGGCAGATTACAGATGCTCGTTACTGTATGGTCAAGGAATAACGTTATTCTGCCCAACATAAACAGGTACAGCTCCGTTATTGTGGCCCTGAATGATACACACAATTGGTTGTGTCGTACAAAAAACTGTATTGTGAAGGTGTCTTGTTAGAGCATTATTGAAGATTCATATTCCTGATGCTTTATGATGTTCTACAATGTTCTGAAGTACAGTAGGGCTCCTCCTTCTTTGGGCTGAAAGTGTTGATAAAATGATTTGCGACAGGTATTGAAACTCTTGATCGACCTTGAACATATCTTCAAGGCACAGAAGCTATGAATTTAAACTGAACTTACATCCCCTGGACACCATTACGAGACACATCTCTTATTGCATCTAGCAGCATCAGCTGGTGACAGCTCTATTTTCATTCCCATGACTGCCTGTTACCTAAAAGTATCGGGATAAATACTCCTCTTGGACCAGGTGTGGAGAACCCTTAAATGTTTAAGTTAGCGAACCCTTAAATGTTTAATGAGATGTAGACGTGCCGTCAAATAATTTTGACTTGTGTTTATTGGGAAAATAATAAAATTAAATACAATTGAAAACTCTGTATTTACTACGAAAAAATACATCTTGCATTGAATTGTTGTAAATGTTAGAGTTATACGTGTAATTTTCAAATTAAGTAATATTATTGTAACTTCGGTTGTCGCAGATTAGATCAGTAGCGTAACGACGAATATTAGAGCTCCCCCCACCGCCCGAAAAGTCAAGTTTTTCTTTTAATACTTTAGAAATTGGTTAAATACGTACTTGACTCCGGGCAAGCCTTGGGCCCCCTAGAATCCTGCCCTTCCCCCGACTATGTGGGAGTGTACGTTACGCCAAGGGATTAGATGACAAATAACATGTTAGGATTCTAAGACAATAACAAATGAGTGTGCTCCCCATTGCCTCGCTTTGTTGTTTTCATAGAGAACTTTTGATCCAAAATGCAAACTGTTTTGATCGGTGGCGTGCCCAAAATATTGTATCGCGTGCCATTGTTTCACCAACCCTGTCCTAGACATTTCAATAAGCTTCTGAATGTTTTCAACAAAATTACCAACAAATATGGAAAACCAACAATCAAAACAAAAACGTGTACAGGAAGTCGAACGAGTATGAGTTTTGCATATTTTCTCGCACTACTATTTGAGTATCCGTTTCTTTCAAAGAAGTGTTGGCTATCGTTTTTTTGCGTGAGTTTGTTTAAAATTTGTTGCTATCATTTATATGCTATGCATTTATAATTAATGTCATTTTTTTATGGTGAGCTTCGAAAAATATGCTGCATTTTAGCTTTTGAACTTTTGAAAGCCAGTATATATATACGTATAATACACAACAATGTGTGAGGTTTCAATTGAATACCATAAAAAAGGAACTAAGATCTTTTTTCGTATTCTAAATAAGTAAACAAGGTAAGCACCTTAAAACTTTGGAAGTAACTTCTGAAGTCGTTTTTGTAACTCCCTCTTTCTACACAAGTCAATTACTTTTACTTTCAACTGCAGATGGAAAACCAATAAAGACTGATACTTTTGGGATGGTAATGAATGCCATTACTTCATTACCTGTTAACTTTTGAAATAACAGAGAAAAAAGGATTATCATATTTTACTTTCCTTATAATGTAAGATGTGTCGATAATGAACAAAGTAACAATTTACAGATATGTTAATACACACGTCAACACATGTATATGAGAAACAATAATTAATACGTAACCTCAACACACACAAAATTTTATTTCCCATTTAAAATTTATTTTCTTATCTTACATACTCGCGTATCAAATTAAGCAGCTAATATTTTCTCAGAAAAAATCCTTTAATCTTCAGATTCCAATCTTCTCTCATTTTAGGCTGT
Source organism: Trichonephila inaurata madagascariensis (assembly GCA_019973955.1). NCBI lineage: Eukaryota > Metazoa > Arthropoda > Arachnida > Araneae > Nephilidae > Trichonephila > Trichonephila inaurata. Next base: position 33,397 of record BMAV01001376.1, on the reverse strand, counting down.
ACTTTTCTAAGCTTTTCTTTGCATTAGCTGAAAATACTTACGATGGGCTTGTATTTGATGTAGCATTGTACAGCGTTTCTTTTTTGCTTCACTTTTATTTCCAATACTTTGAATATTTTTTTTTTTTCAAATTCGTTTAAAAATTCTTCTAGTGAAAATTCGGAATTATGATTGTTGATAAAAGTTTGAATATCTTTGAAGCGTACATTATTTATTATTGTAATATTTTTCGATGCTGGTTCTTCTACATTAAACGTTTTGTTCAAAAACATGGTATCATTGTACCTTTCTTCATTTAAAAAAAAGACGAAGTCGTAGTTTTTCTATCCATGATCACATTTGGATTATTTCAAGTAGTTCCGTCAAAAAAAAAAAAAAAATACGTTGAAGGTCACTATTTTTTTTCTTTGTTTGAGCGTTGTTTTTAACCACAGCAACCCTGCCTCCAACTTAAAGAACAACGTTTAGAATCCATATTTGTCTACAGCATTTATACGAGAGTTGGCATATTTGCGTTCATTTTAAAATGTTTTCTTTCAAGAATATTTTTATATTCAAAAGTTTTAATCCATTTGTGGGAACATTAATCCTACCTATTTTAAAGCTATAACATTTCGAGAGGGAATATTCGAGAAACAGTTTATTATATATGCTTTATGACAGCTTTTAATGCCTGTACTGCGAGGCAAACCAACACCAACTGTTTAGATTTTGAATTGGATTGCATATATTCATCTCAATAACAGCTAAACCATCATTTTTTTGTTTAGATTTTTAATGGAGAGTAAAGTGTGACAAAAGTAAGTGTTATTGGAATCTAAAGATTGAATGACCTTTTTGAGAAAGTTGTGACGGAGTTTTATGGAACTTTCAACTACTAATCCTCTTGGGAAATCTTTGGGCCAGCATTCGCGTTTATTTCACAACCATCCCTCTCAAGATGAAACCATGAGATGCAAATCAGTTAGTGTATATACAGTTCAAGTTTAATAATCGTAAATCAGAAGGAGTGGAACCGCTGAAAGCAGTGTTATTATGGTAAGAATTAGATTTACGTATCGTGATTAAAGGACGGTTTTTACTACTAGAATAAATTAGTGAATCTAGAAGTATTAAGATAGGATTGATTAAAAGTTAATCTATTCGGATTTCATGCGCTTATTCCCATAAGCTTGTTGCTTTCTTTATATCACTCCAAAGGTTCCCTTTATAGATTGCTTGTTCTGGAATATTATCTTTGGTAATAATAAATCAAATTTATCATGGATAGTCTTGATCATTCATCGTTCCCTCCTACAGCTTTAGGTCTACAAGATGATGAGTAAGCGACCCCAGGGGTAAGGCCATTACAAAGTTTAGCTGTTAAATTATTTTTCACGCAAATATCTATGATGAAAAAATACCGTAAAATCCGGCGTATAACGCGCACTCTTATTTTCAAGCTGTAAGTTTTAATTTTTAGTGTATTCGCCGTATAATGCGCCCCTCTTATTTTAAGAAAAACTTGAAATATACAACTACAATGTTCTGATGTTCCGAAATCATTTATTTGAGGCAGCGTTTCTCAAACAGCGGGGTGTGCCCCCCTTGGGGGCGCAAGCATATTGAAAAGTCGAAAACAAAAAGTTATTTAAAAAATTATTAATTTTCTGAAAGTAAACAAAAACGTAATACTTTCTGATGTAATAAAATATAGAATTCACATTTACACTGATATAATACAATTATAAATCTATAAATATTGTGAAATGTATATTTTTAGTTTAGCAATACTAAGTTAAGAATAAGTTTGATAATTATCAGTGACTCCATGGACTTATATTAACACCTAACTCGATAATTTGTACGGTTTATAATTAATTTCTTGACTGCCGATTTAAAGTACGCAATTCGTTCTCAAATACCCCCGTTAACCACGTAGACGAGAATATTTTGATGCTTTTTTTGCGGGGAGGGGGAGGAGGAAAGAAATAAATAAGCAAAAATCATCTGAAATAAGTAAATTTTTCGCAAACACTGACAAGGTCCTTTTATTGCATCCCAAATCCCTCGGAATAATTTTATGGATAGCACTGCACAGAAAAAATCGTACTTCGGAAAGACGTGTATATACGTCCAAAAAATTATTGTTTTGGCTTATCGAGACGTTTATATACGTCGGTGGCACATAAGAGGTTAAAGTCGTACTGTAGCTTTAGTGTCAAAGTATAGTATTATTGAATTCGATACATTGTTGTTGTATGGAGGGGGGCGCGATGAAAATGATGATTGAATAGTGGGTTGCGTATATTGAAATTTTGAGAAGCACTGATTTGAGGTATTATTCCAAGCTTCAGAAAGAAATAGTACACTTCTAGAATTACAAACCCTTTAATTCATTAAGTACGTTATTTATTTTAAAGAAGCAGTATTTCGATCGATACAGAAGCCTTATTTTTTTTTAATTCCTACCATTAGCTCACTCTATCTCTCTCTATATATATCTTGTTCTAATTTTCACAATCGTTAATAAAATACTTTTTATTCATCCACTCAAGCTCAAATACATTTTTTCATACTTGTAGTGGATGGCATTTGATGTCAATGCAGTTTTTCTAATATTAATCCATTAATTCTATTTAATTAATGAATAAATATTAACAAACAAAAATAATAGTCCAACACCACATATAAAAAAAGAACGCTTGTTGTGTCCCTGTAGCGCATATAACGCCTAGGACTTCCTGTCCCAAGGTCGTGGGTTCGAATCCCACCTGGAATGGCCTAATTTCTAGGAATGTGAATTCTCTTAACTATACTACTTTATTGGAATAATTAAATTTAGTTAATGAATAAATAATAACAGACAAAAATATAGCAGTCCAACACCATACATAGAAAGGAAAATGGAAGATTACAAGGAAAATCGTTTTCTATTTTGCCCCTCAATATTTTGATTCTGTCAAATGTATATACATATTTATATTAATTGTAATTATTTAATAAAAAGTAACTAAAATTAAATATTTCTGTGTTGACCTAAATAGGAATTGTCTTAATTTTTTTATATTACTTTTTCTATGGTCATCGTCATTTATTTTTAAAGCTTTCATTTTTATACCCGGCGTATAAAGCGCACCCGTGAATTTCCATCTTATTTTTTTGTGTTAAAAGTGCTCGTTATACGCCGGATTTTACGGTAAGTAATAAATAGGATGTAGAACTTTGCTTAGGATATAAATTATTTATTCCCACATATATTTTTAATAGATATTTTTTTTAAAATTAAAAAAATTACTTACTAATGACTTTATAGATGTTAATGTTGTAAGGTGATTTGAAATTTGGAATTACTTAACGTATTATTATAAGGTTTCTAGCACCCCAAATATTAAATATCTTAAAGTTGGATTACTAAAATTTTTACTAACTCACTACTGAATAATTTATCCCATACGTAGATCAATCCATCTGTGGCTTCTCTACTTACATTTTGCTTCGAGAAAAATGATGGATTAAATACATTTTAAATATGAAATTTCCGAAATTGCATATCTTTTGAGTAAAAATAAAATCATAAAAGCTTAAAAAAATGTCCCAGTCTACTTCTTAAGAAATTCGAAGAGCTCACAATGGTGAGTTATTTCTCTTTTCACGTTCTTTTTTGCATTCCTTTAGTATGGAAAAAAGGCCTTTCTTATCTTTCAAAAAGTTTCCTAGACTTTTTGATGTAGAGCAAGACGTATACGATTTATACGTGACTAAACTACAAAATCATGTACACGGAGTGTTCAGGTGAAAGCTATGTTTACATCAAATCGATTCCTACCCTCAATGTTCTTCCATGATAAAAATATCAAGAGCTTTTCTGAGAAAACTTAGGATGAAAGCACAAGAAAAAGAATTTCTGTTCTTAGTTTGCTAAAAATCTACTTCATTTAAAAATAGGAGTGAGTTAGGAAACCGTACAAAATATTTTCATAAGAAAATAGAAAACAAATTAATTTAGGAAATAAAATACAATAATTTAATATTTAAAAATGCAATTAAAGACAATACATAAAGTATTCAATTTTATGTAATATATTTATCACAATATCATTGAAGTATAGTTTAAAAAATAATCCGAGTTTAGAAAATTTGAATAACTAATTTGGTGCCAATTACGAAATAAATAACATTTAGATGCTTCAAGAAGATTTATTATTTATTAATAAAAAAATTTAAATTGTAAAATGTTTTAAATTTTGCAAGATTAAAAGATAACACTTAACAAATTACTTAATTTCGATTTTCCCTTACCACTAAAAATCGATTTTTCGTCGATTGAAATAAATACGAAATGTTGAAGAAACATAAAAGATATTTATTCAGCACGCTCACATTAATTAGTTAAAAAACAGCTATGTAAAGTTTTGTGAAGAGTCATTTTAGCAACTTCGAGAGAATATATACTCTTCATGGTTTTTAATTACAAAGTTTCATGGTAATATTTTGGAAATATATACATTTGATATATTAACGTTAGAGATCAATTCTATTTTGCTTACTCTGCATAAAATAACCTGCTATTTTTATATTTTCACTGAAAAATTATATACTGGCAATATCAGAAAATAATTATGCAAAAATTTTAATTGGAAAGGTTTTTTTATTCAGAAATAGGCTAGAAAGAAAACCAAATTATGAAGTAATATTTTTCAATCTAAACACGGTAATCTTACAATTGTCTTAACACTATTAGTGATTTATATAATTATATTTAAATTCTTTTTTGAATTCTGATGGCATATAAATTACTAAAATACAACAATCGATTAACAGAATGTTGCTCAATTTTCTGCGAGTTTTACTTTAAACATATGAAATATAAGAGAAATTTGTTACTATTTTAACAGTTTAAATTTTTTTAAAAATATTGGTGAAACAAGTATGTAATTTTTTACATACTGACGGTACTTATAAGTACCACTTAATTTAAAATTACATAGAATAACCATTTTTACGAATATTCAGACGGTACATAACAGTAACTCTTTTTTAATTCCTCTCTTTCAGGATACATGGCAGCATGGGTTCTATGATGATATTTTTAGCAAGGAAGTTGAGAAGGTTTGAAATTGGAGTTGCGTTTTCAGCTACCATTTGGATCGGTTTGTTAAGATTGTCGTTTTTGTTCAGCAAAAGTATTTTAAGTCAAAAGTTGTCTTATTTTTATACGCTGGTTAAAACCTTAGAGAAAACGATTTGACTATATTCATTTTAAGTGAAAATGGTATATAACTGATTTTATAGTTGAATAACTTGATGGTATTTATAAATATTGCCAGCCACTGGATGTTGCAGAAAGCACTTCGTGTTTAATTTTCATCCATGTATTATGTTATTGTTTTGTGTTGTGTTGTAGCATGATAACTAAAGTGTAATATAGTTCGGTTTCTTTGGCTTTTCTATTTAGTTCAGCTTTTTTATTGTTCTTTTGCTTTTGAGCTTGCTTTTTTTGCCACACAATTAAGTTGAATTTCTATTCTTTATTCAAACATTAATATTTTAATTTCCTTGTGTGTAACTGAGATTTAACAATAATAGGATGTGTTCAATGTGCTTTAATTTCCCCCCTCTTCTTAGAATGTCTGAAAACAAGAAGCTCAGTTTTCAAGAAGTTTGGATTTATTACAGAATCTACCATCTAAAAGCATTGATGCACTAAAAGATGCTTCTTCAGGTGAAGAATTTCTAGCAAATAATCTTCTGGAATTTTCATCCGATTTTACAGAAGGCAATCAAGAGACTGAATAAGACCCTGAGTGTGTGCAATAATTCATATTTAGAAAATACTATTTCTGACCGCAGAATGCAGTGTTTTAAGAAACATTCAATCGAAACATCCCTCAAAATGCAGAACGTGTACTGAATTTTTGTGTAATAATGAAAAGAAATTTGAATATCATCAAATTAAGTTTATGTATACAAAATAAATAAATTTTAAAAAATTTACGATTTTCAAAATTTAATTTTTCTGCTATAATAGTAGTGTTCTCTGGTTATTTAGCATTGTTAAAGTTAAAAATGCGTTAAAAAAGTCATTCGTTTTTTTTTTTTGTTTGTATTATGAGAATATTTTAGTTCTCCATGTACTGGCAGTACTTGAAAGTACCATTTAAATTAATTAGCTTTAAAGAATTAAATTTCCAAATTTTGAGTATTTTATTTATGTATATCTCTTAATTTTTAATGTAGTGACTAAAAAAAAATATCCCACGAAAAAAATTGCAGCGAATTATAACGTAGTAGACAGTGAATTAAAAAGAAGTAAAAAATTATTGGCAACTAAAATAATTCCTCTTTGGTGGCTTAAAAATAACTAAGAAAACTTTTAAGAATACTTACATTTAAACTGAGTATTACGAAGTCGATGCCAAACAATATGGCCAGAAATGGGTTGAAAAACTGTAAATGAAAGTGACAATTATTTTCATAGATCAACAACCTGAGAATGTATTTCAACATAAAAAGTATATAAATACATTAGTTAAAAGGTGCTTCAAATTGCTTTTAAAAATCAAATTACGAATTGAAAAACATACTAATAAAAATACCGTGTTACAAGTTTAAAATAAAGGAATTTTTTTTTAAAATTCTGCACAAAATTTTAGTTATTTTATTTATGGTTTCCCTATTTTCTAGTATTCCATTTACTTCTTCTATGTAGAATACTACATTTCTGTATATTACGTAATGTTTTATTGAATACTACTTTGTGTACAAATATTTAACGGAATACTACATTTTATCTGGCAGCTAATATAAAAATGTACTACATGTACATTATCTAAATCCTACTTTTGCCAGACGTTAGATTCAATAGACAGTAAACAAATTATATTAACTTTTACATAACTTCGATTGGAAAATCTAATAAATATTATCCATGATGGTAGACATACCTAGAGACATACATTTATTATAGTTATAATAAATTCGCTTATTAGCAAAATTTATTTTACTTCCACATTTTTTAACATAAATCATTTTCATGTAAAATATAAGTATCAATGGATATACGCATTGAAATTATAGCTATTTATTACAATATTATTAATGGATGAAATGTAAAGAAATAGTACGATTATACATCGAAAGAAGATTTAATGTGCGTGACGAACATAATATAGGAGAGGATCTCAGAGATTGCGAAATAGAAATTTTATAAGTTATACTTAGATAAATGAACCCTTCCATGGGCCATTTATTTCTCTTTAAAATTTATGCTTTATTAACAATTAAACAATACGAATTTTATGTTTACATTTAAATTTTAGGGGTGGGAAGAATATTTCCTAAGAAACCATTAAATTTAATGATGATTATTTGCCATGAAAAGATGAGAAGCATGTTGCAATGCAGAAGGGGACATCACTTCTACATACATGTAACTGGTCCTTTTTTCTTGTCCCTTTCTGCTACATCTTCTATAGTTGGAAATAATCTTTGGTACATGATTTCCCAGAATGGTTAAGTGCACATCATCTGGAACTACACACTTCTTCCCTTGGAAGCTAGCAGAACGTCCTTTCCTTTTCCTTGGGAATATCCGTCTGTTAGCTGGTGAGCTAATGCTATGCGGAATGTTAGCTGGTCTAAACTTCTGTTACTTTTGTTCACTTGCCACAGTATGAAACTATTTGTGAGGGCAAGGTCAACAAGAAAATAAAAGATACTAGATGCCACTATTTTACACATCTTATTTGGTTTTTTTTTTCTTAGATCAAAGCGATCAACCTCTCCCAAGACATCGATGTATACAGCGACAACTTTTGCACAAAATGCTTCTTTTTTAGTACCATCTTTTTTATTCGATTTACAGACTTCAAAATGGCTTGATTATGGGCAGTAGCAAGAAACTGAAGAGGGAATTAGTCTTCCCATCGTTAAAATAGCAAAGCCAATATATTATAATGGTTTTTGCCCTTTCCACTTGCTTATATTGCAAGATCATGTAGATGGAAAGTTATCTTCCCTAGGCTACTAAAGGGTTAAGGTAGACAGTTGGGTAGTAAAAATATTGTGAATTAAGTATAACAATTGTATTTTTGGTTTTGAATCAAACATCATTTGGGCAAAGTCAATAAACAAAGGTAATATAAGTATTGTAAGAGTGTAAACAGCAAGTTTTTTTAAGATATTGAACATGTTAGGTTGAACGTAAAGCGTTAAAAAAAAGCACCCTGTTATATTGAAATTACTGATAACTCGGCAGAAACGCTTCTATTTGATCATGAAATAAATTCTTCAATCCTCAATGCAAGTATTAAAATTAATTTTATTAAGTTAATTATTGTATCAATTAATTTTATTAATCAAATTTATCAATTAATTTTATTAATTGATTTTTTAATTATTTTAATAATTTAATTAATTTTAGACCTTAATTTCTCTTATTTTAAATTAAGCAAAAGGGAAAGTTGATGTTTTATATGAAAAATGCATGTAAATGTTACTCTGCATATTTAATTTTTTGAAATATTTTTTAAAGTTTATAAATGCTTACTGTAGAATTAAAGTGATTTTATATTTAACTTACCGCTTCAATGAGTAAGTACAGGGAAATCAGCAAATCCACACATGTTGTGATAAGAACCAGAACCATCCATGGAATCAGCAACATACGACTGTCCTAGATAAAGATATTAAAACAAATGCATGAATCTCCAAAGATTTCAAAAGAATGCCTTTTCAATATTTAATTTAAAATTTAACTTTTTTAAAAAATTTTAATGTTCAAATTAGAAAAAAATTAAAATAAGTATATTTTTAAAATTTCTGAATAAAAAGTTTTTTTAAAAAAATATTTAAAATCTTTTCTCCAATTTTGAATTACTTTAAGCGATTGTTTTATTATTAGAAAGACAATTTTTAGGAAAATTAAAAAAAATAATAATTTGAATCCAAGAATAAATTTTTCTTACGATACTTTTTAAATTTAATTACAGGAAACACACACACACACACACATCATTAACTTTTATAGAAATTTATCTTACAACGTTTCATTTTTTTTGTGTTGGAATTAAATAGAAAGAAAAAAATAGATATAAAAAATGTGAAAAGCTGTTTCTATGAAAACTGGATACAAATTATTGACATTTTGCAAAAGTATTAAACTTTTATTTTAATTTGCCAATTAAAAAAAAGTCTAAGATAATTTCAATTAAAACATTTTGTCCCAATTGTTTCCTTTCGATGAAGTCAAAAATATTTACGTGGAATGAAATTTTGATGTAATTAAAAAAGCAAAAGCACACACGTGACTCATTTAATGAAATAAAAATTACATATATATATTGAAATAAAAGGAATTCTTATTCAATGGGGATTTATTTCTATTATTTACTCATTATTATAAGTATTTTTTGAATTTTTTTAATAATTAAGGTATCCGACTACGTTCGGAACCGTGATTTTAAAAAAGCGCACAAATGGATAATTTTCATGATATTTAGTGTCATATAATAGAATATATGTATAAAATTGTTTTAAGGACATTTCGACAAAAAAGATTTCTTTAAATACAATATTTCGGCAAAAAATTAACTTAGAATAACCTTTTTTCAAAATGTTCTCCTTCTGTAAAAAATGCTTCTATTATAATAATATTTTGCCTGTATATAGCTTAGACCTCTGTACAGAGGCTCAACTATGAGTTGGAAAAATTCACATTATTTTCAGAGTTACAAACAATTGAACTAATTATTGGCGTTTTTTTCTTAAAATTTCTCCCCTGTGTTGTCGTAAAATATGGATAAACCCACTTCTAAGTTATACATTTCAAAAATTCTAGTTGAGCCTCTGTACAGAGGGCTGAGCCATATACAGGCAAAATAATATTATAATAGAAGCATTTTTCACAAAAGCAGAATATTTTAAAAATTGGTTATTCTTTCATTTTTTTGTCAAAATATCGCAAATAATTTCTTATTGTAATACTATTTTTAGAACAATTTTATATACATTTTCTAATCTAAGTGACACTAAATATCATAAATATTATCCCTTTATACGCTTTTGCAAAATCACGGTTCCGAACGTTGTCGGATACCTTAAGAATTTTAAGGTATTTCAAACGAATTATTTTTAAATGATGTTTTGATGTAAAACATTTTTTTAGATAAGTAGGAAAATATTAAAAAAATTAAAATACTACAAAACGTCTCTGTTTTTCCTCTGGAATGACATATAATACTTTATAGAAAACCTGTCGTTACGTAGTGGATTGTCCTTAAAATACAGGAAGATTCTCGCAATTAACGGGGAGATTTTTCCAGAGTAAACTGTAATTTATTGTGAGCCTCTCCAAAATTTTTGCAACAGATTTATGTATTTAACGTTAAACAAATACAAAATGCACAGTGACAGAGGTTGAAAGACCACATACCCACCCACCCCAATACCAATACTTAGTCAAAATATTGAATTAAGCCATTTAAACGCAAAGTCACTGTCAAGGTTTGACTCGAATGTTGCATCTCTGCGTCGTCCAAGCTGGAAAAAGTTTCGTTGGAGCTTCTAGAACATTCTAGCGAAATAATCATCTTGGAATTTTCTGGACTTTTAAAGAAGTATCTTTTTTTTCGCTAAAATTGACTATGTTTCACCAAAGCCTTTATTTTTTATTACTGTCATTGAAAGAATAATTCGATTAGCTCAGAAAGAACCTTTCCGGCTATTAGATCGTTCTAACACAGAAGCAAAGTTGAAAATTTCCATAACAATATGTCTGTTCAAAGTTATTGGAATCATAATTGGCACGATATACTTAATGATAATTGACGTCTATATTGACATAAATAAGAATAATTGAGATACTTGAAATGGTATTTCACTCTACTAAAAAGAAAGCTAAATAGATGAGCTTTAGAAGATTCGGAATATTGTCGTGTCAAAGCTTTTCAAAGAGAAGTGAATATTCAACAAGCACACGGAAACTATAATGCTTTTTTAGTAATAATTTCACGTTAAATATAATTGACAGACTGTTTAAATGTCTAACAAAAATATATAGCGTATATTTTCGGAATATTAACCGCTCCATGGATAAGCCGAAAGGGCGTTATTCTTCAAAAATTTATGCAAAATTCCAAACCCCCATAAAAGCCGAACCAGAAAAAAAAAATGCCGAGATTTTTAAAATTGTTGCCATGTGGTTGAAAGTTTTGTCAAATGGCTGGGATGTTTTTCAATCACATAGATGTAAAGTAAAACTCAAGACGCCAACGACGATAGCTTAACTCTGGTA
>BMAV01001376.1:4954-15751 GCA_019973955.1 Trichonephila inaurata madagascariensis | reverse complement strand
GGTCGTATAATACAAGTTACCTAAAGAGAATCCAAGGAAGCGCTCCAATTATAAGATAAGTGAGATCATTTATATGATGATTAAATTAATCCTAAGGGACTGCTCATCCAGGTTTAATATTTTAATGCATTCTCTCCCTTAAATTGTTAAATGTGATTAAGTGAGTGTGATAATAAAATTGTGATTAAATTACTATGGCTGATCTTTGCTCGAACGCCCAAACACCATCGTCCTGTGGGACGTTACACGAACTTCTACAATATATTTCAAATTTCATATAAGGATTAGTTCAAAATAAGAATTTAGTTTTTAAATAATTTGTTATACTAACACTAAATGATTAAAAAGTAAACTAAATATAATTAATTTGAAATATGGACAAAATAATTGTTGAGATAAATATATATGATATGAAAGTTTTTCTTTAAAAATACATTTCTTTAAGTCACATTTCCCTTGTGTTTTATTTGAAAGTTTAAAATTTCTTAACAAAACTAACACATTTTGAAAAGAAGGGGGGAAAAAAGACAAATCTTCGGTACACGTGTTCTTTAGAAAAATAATTACTCTAATCTTAAAAAAAATATCAGTTTCAAATTATTGTATCTAGAAAATATGGTGGGAACTTTTTTATATTTTAAAATATTTTGTGAGACAGACAATCAAATTGATTTGAGCTTTTCTAACCAACTTTCGTATTTGTTTTTATCCTATAAGAAAAACATATATCTTCCAAGTTCTCCAAGTGCTTCGATAGATTTAACAATAAAAGGAAAGACGATTTGTGTTCCACAGAAAAGAAAAAAAGACGAATGACTTTTTTTGCTCTTTTTTTTATACTCTTGTTAAAGTTTCTACATTTACAATACTTTCAAATGTCAGCTTTGGTTAAACAATATTACATTTTGTCAATCGAAATAAAAACATTTCTGGAGATTATTGTTTCGAAGATATTTTATAATAAAAAGATAAAAATGTCTAGATATTTTGTTTCATTATTATAAAGAGAAGAAAATAAACTATTTTAAAGTATTCTTTGATCCCTTGGTTTTGTTTCTAATGTTTAAAAATTGTTCCTATTTTCTATCGAAATAGTTTGCTATTCTCGTAAGCTCTATATTTGTGTTTCAGACAATATTAACGGTATCATACTGTTAATTAAGGATTAAACATTTGATAAATGCATGCCAAAAGTCTTATGATGATTAGAATTTTTAGTAGTAAAATATAAGTAGAAAATGCTAGAAAAAATATATATCATTCCATGAAATTAGATTCGAAATTTTTAATACACAATATTATTTATCACATTTGTATAATACGCTAGATATTCCAATTATTATTTTGTTACGAATTCTTACGAGTTTTAATTTCAACATTATAATGTAAATCTATGTCTCAAAAATTTTATAAGTAATAAAAAATTGTTTGTGTAAGAGTAATCTAAATTGATTACTTTCATTAGTATAAATTAGAATTTTACTGAAGAAAGTTTATACGGACTACTTTGTGCCCATTATATATATATATATATATATATATATATATATATATATATATATATTTCTCAAAGAATTTATCTATCTATCTATCTATCTATATATGAGGTTTAGTGCTGCATGAATGAATATCAGTCCTATTTTCTAAGCAACTAAATCTTTATTACAGCATCGTCGAAACATGTTCATACTTTTCCAATCTTGCCACCTATTGGCTCCTAAATCATTCTGACCAAGAGCGCTGATGCAGCGAGAAGACCACAACTCATCATATTTGATTATTGTTTTTCTATAATTTAGAGTGAGCTGTTAAATAGCCTATAACTCACTCTAAAACTTCTACTCGTTGTAAAGAGTTATTTGTGTTTTTATTGATCACTCTCTTAAAATTTAACTTTCAAAACCTTCCATATATATATTACAAAATTTAAAGTTAAAAAATTATTCAATTAATAAAAATATGCGAAATTTGAAATAACTAAACATAAATTTTTTTCTTTTTTCTTTGAAAAGACGTGGAAGAATGATGCAATTTAAATATCATAATTCATATATATATGCATAACAAGCAATATAAAAAATAAATTTAAGTCATTTCCTACTTTGAATGGATGAATAGAAAGTATTTTATCAACGATTGAAAATTTGAATAAGATATATATAAATAGGGAGAGAGTAAACTAATAGTAAGAATTGAAAAAAGAGCATGATTTGTCTGTATTGTTGTAACAATGCACACCCGATTTGGCCTAAAAGGGTTTTCGGCGCCAACTTTTCTCTTTGTTTTAACAGTTACATTGTAACAACAATTGAGTGGAATAAGAGTTGGCGTCAAAAACCGGTAATTAATTAAATTAAATTTAATTAATTCATTAATATTTTTTAAAAAAAGTGTATTAACATCCAGTGTCACCCACTAAAAGTTTAAAAAATGTATTTGAACTTGTTTGGATGAATAGAAAGTATTTTATTAACGTTTGAAAATTTGAAAAAGATAAATATATAAATACATACAGGGAGTGAGTAGGAATTGAAAAATAAAAGTATTGTTTATAGCCATGAAGTACATTCGTGTATATTGTTATTGATAAATAAACTTGCAATCGGTTATGCCATGAGAGGCTTTCATCTTAAATTAAACATAAACTCTTCTTTAATTTTATTAAAATTCTATCTAACTTATTTTATATAGTTAACATGATATACAGTTATTCAGCATTATACACTGGTTAACAGAAATTAAGGAAAATCACAAAAATAGCGATAATTCACCCGTCTCAATGAAATTTGAATACAATGGTAAGCAAAAGGAGTTTTCTGAACGATATTACACTAAGCTAAAGAGTGGCGATGCAGTCAGAGTTTGTCATTTACGATTAGAATAAAAATATATGTTTCGGAGTAATTTTGCAATTGTCGCTGCGTGTCTGAGATTAGAAATCTGGTATAGAAAGATTGTAGTATCATTTGACCGAAGAACTGCGATGGCGAACTATTAGAAAACTAGAGGCAGAACAAAGTCAGATAGAAATAGCTAAGCCAGCGGTTTTCAAACTGTGTGGGACGCACCCCCTTGGGGAGCATGATAACTCTACGAGGGGGGCGCGAGCATATTGAAAAGTCGAAAACAGAAGATTATCTAAAAAATTATTTATTTATTGAAAATAAACAAATAAAATGCTTTCCGATATAATAAAATATAGAATACACATTTACACCGATATAATACACTTATAAATGTATCAGTACTGTATGTACAATGTATATTTTATTATTAATTTAACAATATTAAGTTAAGAACAAGTATGATAATTATCGGTGACCCCATGGGCTTGTATTAACACTTATCTTAATAATTTGTACTGTTTATAATTAATTCCTTAACTGCCGGTTAAAAGTTACGCGATTCACTCCCCAATGCCACCGTTTACCACGTAGACGAACGTATTTTGATGTTTTTTAGGGGGAGGGGGAAGAGAAAAGAAATAAATAAGCAAGTACTCTGAAATAAGTAAATCCTTCGCAAACACTGTCAAGGTCCTTTTATTGTATTCCAAGGCTTTCGGAATAATTTTATGGAAAGCACTGCACAGACAAGATCGCACTTCAGAAAGACATATATACGTCCAGAAAATTAATGCTTTGGCTGAGCGAGACATTTATATACGTCGGGAGCACATAGGAGGTTAAATTCGCATTGTAGCTTTAGTGTCGAAGTATAGTATTATTGAATTCAATACATTGTTATTGTATGGAGGGGGTGCGATGAAAATGATCATTGAATAGTGGGTCGCGTATATTGAAAGTTTGAGAAGCACTGAGCTAAGTGGTTGAATGTGAGTCCTGGGATTCATAGACTTTGGCAACAATTTCTAATTACGGATTTGGCATCCAGAAGGTTCAGCCAAGGACGGTCACGTGCAACCGCGATTCCTGATGACCGATATTTCTCATTATGTGCAAGAAGGAGTAGATCCGCAACTCCGACTGAACTCGGATCTCCTTTGCTGCAAGCTAAGAAAGGTTCGTCAACCGTGTGTCGAAAGCTTCACGAACGTGGTCTTTATGTGAGGCGACGAGCCATTTGCATCCAGCTCCCATCACGCCACAGGTGGAGACATTTGCACGGGGCATGTTGGCATATCCACTGGAAGCGTGATGAATTAAGGTCTGTTATTTTTACAGATGAGTCCAGGTTCAGTCTCGAAAGCGATAAAAGGTGTATTTGTAGTTGGAGATAACCTGTAACTCACTTTCGTCCATGACACATTCGTGAAAAAGATGCATACGGATTAGGCCAGTGCTTCTCAAACTTTCAATCCTTGTGACCCAATATTTAATCATAATATTCATCACGACTCCCCTCCATACAATAACAATAAATTGAATGCAATAAAACTGTACTATGACACTAAACCTACAACACGATTTTAACCTCTTAAGTGACTCAAGCGTATATAAACGTCTCACTGAACCAGTGTGTTAATTGCCCTAGACGTATATATACGTCTTTTCACAGAAAGATCTTTTCTGTGAACTGATCCATAAAATTATTTCAAAGGCTTTGGAATACAATAAACGGACCTTGACAGAGTTTGCGAAGGATTTACTAATTTCAAAGGATTTGCTTATTTATTTCTTTTCTACCTCCCACTCCTCCCAATACACTACTTACGCTCGCCTACGTGTTAAAAGGTGGCTTTGCGGAGCGAATCGCATAATTTTTATATGCTTTTAAGGATTAACTATAAGCCATAAAAACTATCAAGTGTTAATTTTTTCATATAATTATTCATATGGCAAATCCATGGGCACACTGGTAGTTATTAAATTTATTCTTAACATAGTACTTTAAACTAATTATAAAATGCATTGCGAGGTATTGACATATTTTTAGGTGTATTATATCAGTATAAATGTGTATTCTATCTTTTATTTGCCAGAATGTATTTTGTTTGCTTACTTTCAATAAATTAATAATTTTTTTTAAAAAAAATCTTTCGTTTTCGACTTTTCAGTATGCTCGCGCCTCCCTTGTAGGGTTATCATACCCCTTTAGGGGGCGCGCCCCACAGTTTGAGAAACACTGGATTAGTCAGTGTCAGTGTTTGGAGTGGTATCTCTTTGGGTGGATGCACATACCACCATGTCTTTTTCCGCGGGAAGTTAATGCTCACACCTATAAAGATGACATCCTGGATACTAATGTGTGTCCTTATGCCGGAGCATCGTGGGTGCTTATCTTGAACAGGAAACAATTCAGCGCATTCAAAGGCCAGCTCGATCACTGAACCTTGACCCTATTGAGCATATTTTGGGCGCTCTAGGATGACGTGTGGCTGCTCACAATCCCCTTCCTAGGACCCTAGCCACGCTTTCAACTGTCTTGGATGAGCACTGGCACGAACTTTCTACAGAATTAATAGACCGCATAATTGAGAGCATTCCACATCGCTGCATGTGCTGTACTGCTGCTCATATCTCATATTAAGGTATCCGACCACGTTCGGAACCGTGGTTTTAAAAAAGAGCATAAATGTATAATTTTCATGATATTGAGTATCACTTAGATTAGAATACATGTATAAAATTGTTTTATAAGGACATTTCGACAAAAAAAATTATTTAAATACAATATTTTGGTAAAAAATTAACTTAGAATAACCTTTTTTCCAAATGTTCTCCTTTTGTAAAAAATGCTGTAATTGTATTAATATTTTGCCTGTATATAGCTCAGACCTCTGTACAGAGGCTCAAGTATGAGTTTTGAAAAATTCACATTATTTTCAGAGTTATAACCATTTGAAAAAATTCTCGGCGTATGTTCTTAAAATTTCTTCCTTTTGTTTTCGTAAAACATGGATAATTCCACTTCTAAGATCTGTATATTTCACAAATTCTAGTTGAGCCTCTCTACAGAGTTCTGAGCTATATACAGGCAAAATATTAATACAATAGAAGCATTTTTTACAAAAGGAGAACATTTGGAAAAAAGGTTATTCTAAGTTCATTTTTTGTCAAAATATTGTACTTAAATAATTTTTTCTTGTAATACTATTCTTAACTCAATTTTATATACATTGTATAATCTAAGTGACGCTAAATATCATAAATATTATTCATTTACACGCTTTTGCAAAATCACGGTTCCGAACGTAGTCGGATATCTTAAAGGTACTTTTCCTATACCAAACTGACCCAACCCATTTGTTCTTTGTACACATATACTTATTTCTATAACACCATAATTGTCTGATGATTTCTTTATATGCTTTTATACCTTCTTATGTGCTGTATAATGTGTACAGGGTCCATTTAATTGTACGCATAAATTTTTGAGTTATCGCCATTTTTGTGATTTTTCCTTAATTTATGATAACCAGGTAATATAAATAAATGTGAAATGTGATTAAGGATATGGCAATTCTAGAATTAGGCGATATATTAGGGGACTATTTATTGTTAGCAAAATTAGGAAATAAATATTAAGAGCTTTCAGTTGGATTCCGATCTAAAACAGATATTTAGCCTCAAATTTGTTATGGATAATATTGGATAACTATAATCTCATTCACAGAATTGAGATAAGTAAAATTTGTTTAAATATACCTACGTGATAAAGTAGATACTTCCCTTGTACCTTAGGTGATCAATATATAAGTAGTTGCTTATTTGTGTGTTTATGATGCCCACTACATCTACGAGTAAAGATTCAAAAGTTTGAGAACAAAATCCTCAGGGTTATTCCAACTTTGGCGTATAGTAACAATATGATCGAACCAATAACTACTCCTCCTTCAAGCAACTTCTAAAGCGTTTTGTTATTCAATTGACAATAATCACACTCTAACTATCAACATTGACAACACAACGGTGTTAAAGGTAAATTATTGTTAAAGTAGAAATCCAAGAAAAGGGGAGTCTCTATCTCTGCTTATTTTTAGAGGAGTTAAAAATTGCAAAATTACCTTGTAAATTAATTAAAAATGATTATATTCTATCACATGTGAAAGTGATTTATCCTCCTATACTTTTTGGTCGCTTTAAAAACTAAGAAAAATTGTACTTAAAAGTATACAGTACAAATAAATAAAAAATCGGAAGTATAAAAGACAAGACGGATGAATGGACAGACCAACGAACGAACGAACAAGCAAACAAACAAAAGAACGAACAAACAAACAAACGAACAAGCAAACAAACAAAAGAACGAACGAACAAACGAAAGAACGAACAAACAAACAAAAAAAAAATGAACGATCAAACGAACGAACTAACGAACAAACGAACAAACAAAGAGTAAAAAAAAAGAATAATTTTTAAAAAAAGTTCTGAAATGGTTTATACTTAAGGCCTTTTTATTAGCTTCTTGGTTATTTTAAAAATATGAAAATTCAATTAGAAAGTTGCTTTTTTAAAAGTTAATAAAATACGTATACCTCTTATATAATCCAATAGCCCGAAAAAGGTTTCCTGTAAAATTTAAAACCTATATCTAGAATTCATTATATCTTTTGAAAAAGAACTAAAGTTAGAGTATTCTTAATTAAAATATTTCCAAACTCATCTTAGAAATGAATCTTATTCTTCTTTATACTTTGTTTAAAGAATTTTCTGAGTAAATTTACTTGTCCTTGAAACCAATAAGGTATACTAAGCATTTAAAGAATGCATTATACATATTTACAAAAGACATTTCTACTGAAATGAAATATTTATCGCATTAATATTAGTGTATCTCAAGATAAATAAGCATTTTTCTTATAATTTCTCTCCAAAGTACATTTTTTATTCCTGATAGAAATGTAGACAGTATGATAGTAGAATATGTGACAGAACATGTAGAACATGTGAATATTTTAACGAATGTACACATACAGAATTAAGTAATTTTAAATTCATGACTGGTCAAGTAATTAATGCACATCCTGTTTGATGTTTAAAGTTTGAATTTGAAATTTATAAAAATTATTTATTATTCGGAAAAGTTTAGAAACTACTGAATAGATAATCGTGTTCATGAGTTTTATTGGGCAATGATTTCTGAGAGAGCTTCAATTTAACACTTATAAATATTGCAGTTTTAAATACTCCATTTCTGAATGAAAAGTAATTTTTGATGGCAAATAGCACGTTAAAATAGAAGTAATAGTTTATCCTGTTTCTATATATAGATTACATTAATGTGCCCACTTAAATTTTAAATTATCATTCAACATCGATTAAACTTTTCATCGGAGTTGGTTTCCCATATTTTTATTGCAGTGATAAATGATGTGTCATTTAAATAATTCATATCGAAATGAAATTCAGTGTAGAATGTATTTTAAGATGATGATTTTAGCTATTAAGTCTTTAAAAAATCGGATTTTAAAAGAAATAATATTTTATTCAAAAAAGAAGGAATTAAATGCTGGGTATTTATATGAAATAAAATGATAGCAATAAGGTTTATAAATCAAATTAATATTTCAAATGTGTTGAAAAACTTTTTTACCTGCATGGGTATACTAGATCAAATTTGGTTTATATTTATTTTTGATATTATAATGGGTATTTTTATATAGCTTTATTTCACTTAGGTTGCGCCTATGAATAGAGAAAACAAATTTCATCCTTTATCTCTCATCCTTGCTTGCTACTTGCTTCCCCATTTTGTTTACTTCCACACACCCCCGGTAGCCACCTAGTCGTAAGCCCGTGGCCAGGGTGTAATGAATTCCAACCCAGCTCCAAAAAAGATCCATGTGTAGAGATGCTAATCTGCCGTTAAATTTATCATGACTCAGTAGTCTTCCCGTTGGCGTAATGTAGTAGTTTGTAGAGGGTGGTGCTAGCTCAGGTGCCATCCTCGTCACTTGACCATAATTCCGAAGTACGAGGCCTGTGTGTGTGTGTGTCGGCAATGTTATTATAGTGGACATTCACTTACACCCCTTTTTAATTTCTTCTTTGTATAAGCTTTGGTTGGGGCTTAAAAGCTGTGGAAATTATAAAAATTCTGTTTAATTAGAGTTTTGGCGATAGTTAATTTTTTAATCACTATTATAATGGAAGCATATAATGTGTGGGAAGAAATTGTACAATTCTATGTATATTACTTATATGAGTCGATTTTTTTTTACTATTCAGATTTAAAAAGTAAAATTTGTTTTTCACAATAAATCATGAAACGAAATTATACGAAGATGCGTAGCTGAGAAACGTAGAGAAAAAAATACAACAGATTCCAAAAGGAAATAAAAAGTCAAGAATTTACACTAATATTTGTTGTGTTGTTACTAATGCCACCTGATCAACAGTAACATCGGATCAAGGTCCACGGAATTCATCGTGGCTAAGAACTAGGTTCTTATGCCTGTCATTAGCCTTAGCTTTGAGCACTATGTAGGTGAATGTACAATTTTTCTCGGTTCTAACCCAATTTTGAGGGAGAAAACCCTAGGGGTAGTCAGGGGCCTCCCATCTCTTTTCCCCTTCCACCAACCTCACGAGAGGACTTGCGAGAGGAACCATTTAGGACAGCGTTTCTCAAACTGTCGGGCGCGCCCGTTAGGGGGCGTGTTAGTTCTACGAGAGAGGTGCTAGTATATCCAAAAATCGTAAGCAAAATATTATTTTTAAAAAATATTAATTTACAAAAAGTAAATAAACAAAATATATTCTGACAAAATAAAATACACATTTGCACTGATTTACACTTTAAAATGTAACAGTAATGCAGAATGCATTTCATAATTACTTTAACATTACTATAGGAACAAGTTTAATAATTAACAGTGTGACATCATGGGCTTGTCATATGTAATATTATATACAAAAATTAACACTTATATTGATAGTTTGTACATTTTGCAAATAATCCTTAACTGCCGATAAAAAGTTACGCGATTCACACCCCAATGCCAGCCACCGTTTTCCACGTAGGCACGTTAATGGGATGGATTGAGAAGAGGGGTGTAAAGAAAATGAATAAATAAGCAAATCCTCTAAAATAAGTATGTCTTTTACAAACACACTGTGAGGGTCCTTTTATTGTATTCTAAAGCCTTCAGAATAATTTTATGCATAATTATTCTGAATTAAAATATGGTACTTAGGAAAGACATATATACACTGGTGTGCAAAATTTAAGCAACAGGTGGGTTTATTGCCATAACTTCACGAAAAATCATCTGAGAGACATGAAATTCTGAAATGAGGGAGAGTATTATGTACATAAAGGATGACGAAAGCATCGGCGCTGAAAAAGGAATACAACGCATACGGTATGGAATCAAACAAAAACAAGCTTTATTGAACGCATAGTATCATGACTCATGATTGTCTGTCCAATAGGAAGAACAACAAGCGGATGTTCTTTAATATGGTATATGCCCTCCCCTTACTACAATGGTTGCTTTGCACCGTCTCCGCATACTCAGAACCAGCTGGTGCAACATTTCTTGAGGTAGGAGTGCCCATTCCTCAATCAACATCTGTTTGAGTTGTTGGTTGTACTCCGGATGATGTAAGCGTGTGGCAATACGTCTCCCCAAAGCATCCCACACATGTTCGATGGGATTTAAATCTGGGGAGCACGCTGGCCAATCCATTCGAGTGATATCTTCACTTTCCAGCAGCTCCTCAACAGCAAGAGTGCGATGTGGCAGTGCATTGTCATCCATAAAGATGAAGTCTGGGCCAATGGCACCTCGGAAAAGATGCAGATGGGGAAGAAGTACCTCCTCACAATAGCGATCCCCGGTTACAGACCCTCTGTCGAAAATGGGAAGCTCAGTTCCGCCGTTCAGCATAA
>BMAV01001375.1:0-26038 GCA_019973955.1 Trichonephila inaurata madagascariensis | reverse complement strand
TTTGACCGGTTTAACTTGGTATTTACATCTGAAAAAGAGTTAGTAATCGTGGTTATCAGGGTGCTGATCTTTTTGACAAGTGCAGCTTTCACTGGATATTTTTTCACACACTGCCGTAATTAAGATCAGCCTCAATTAGAATCATTATGTTTCAGTTATTGTTTTTTGGTCAAATAATATAATTTCCTCTTTCTTCACTTTGGCACCACCAACTGTCAGTAGTTGTTTTGGATCGTCTAAAAAAATATGGCCATTTTTTTTAATCTGTTTATTCTTATTTTAAATAATAGAAACTTAAATATTTTCTATAAAGAGTTCTTAAAAAATTTCAACTACCGAAAACTGGTTATTAGCAATTTTTCCCTTATAATTGACAGTTAAAATATTTAGTTATAAAAAGAGGAGAAGTTTTTTAAATTTATCTAATATAATTTTTATTTTTCATTTGATCAAAAAAAAAAATAATCATACAAATATAAGTAAGCAAATACCTAAATAGTAAAGAGACTAGTCTCAAAATATAAATAATTCATCAAATCTAATGAGACTGTAAATATATTATGAATCTCAAACATTGGAAAAGTATCATAAAACATTATTTTTGGTTTAAGTACTAAAAGTATTTACTTTATCAAATATAAGTTCGTATTATATAATTATTTCTTATTTACCATGATTGTAGAGATATATTTTAGAAAAATAATTTAGTCTACACATATTAAAATACATTTGGGAATAAAAACATATTGAGAGAATAATATTGACAACAACGATGAGATTTCGTTGAATTTCCAATTCCAAAACAAACTTTAAATGGAAATGTTATTTGAAAAATATTAGTTCAACTGGAAACTATATGCATGGATGAAATACAATTCAGAATTTGAAGATATCAAAGGATAAAAATGTATTTGCTAACTTCCCATACACTCTTAGACATTGCAACGTTTTTGAAAATAAAATAATAAATATTCTGCAGAATAAGTCAGAAATTATAAGGAGAAAAATTAAAAATCCAAATTCGTGTTCGGAACATATTAACTAACAACTTTGAAAGTTCAATTTTTTTTCTTTTACAGTGATTCTTTTTAACGGATTTAAATTAAATCGATTTTTAAAAAAAAAAAGTTATATCCTGCAAGGTATGAAAATGTGAGAATACCCCAGGTTGTTTTGAATATAAGTAATTGGCGAAATTCTAAGAATGAAAAAAAAAAAAAGAATGGGAAGTCTTGTGACTTTTATATTAAAAAACTTGCAACGGGAAAAATTTTCCCTCAAAACACCCCCCCAATTTTTGAAAACAATTTTTTTAAAATTTTTTTTTCATTTTGAAATTATTCTCCAGTATATTCTTTTTTTTCATTTCTAATAATTTATTTTTAATGGCATTCACAACATCTTTACTATTTGTACATTCTTTGCCTTTATTTATTTTTTTTTTTAATTTTTTTGTCCACAAAAATTACATAACAAAAGTTCTGTAATTTGGGTTATGGGTCATTATAAAACAAACTATCTTTTAATGTGTACGTTTAGTATAAAAAATTTTGCTTAAAAATATTTCATAATTTTCTTAGTTTGTAAAATTAAATTCATGTATAGTTAAATTGATTCTGACCTAAAGCACGAAGCCTAACAATAGTTTTTTAAAATTTTGGGGGATGAAACAAAAAATATTTAATTTTGGGGATTTTTAAAAAAAAAATTTCATTGGAAAGAGAAAATCTTGAATCCCTCACGGGGGATTTTTTTACTTTTATTTATTTTGAACAAACATTTCTAAATACATTTTCAAGAGCTTGAGATTATTGAATAAATAATTTTATATTTGTTTTTTTTATCCAATTGCAATTTCAAACTTTGATGACTTTCAGATAAAATGTACAAAATACAATAATTATTTTGAGAAAAACGAAGTTATCAAAAAAAAATTGTCCTTTAAAAGTACTTTTAAAAAGTAAACAATTTAATTATTAAAGTAATTTATTAAAGTAAAGACTTTTCATAAACAAAAATAAATAAATTATAAAAAAGCTGAATGTTAAAACTCTTGTTCAAAAATTATATCTACCAACTTCTCGTTTACCTTTCAACGTTTTTTTTTTTAAAAAAAAATCCGCTTTTTTTTATTGAGTTCAAACAGTTTGATAAGTTTGCTGCTGGTTATTTATCAAATATACTTTTTTTATTGATGAAATATAATTTATTTATATGCATATTATATTTGATTGCATCGCGTTACTTCAAAACATGAATTTAAAAAGAATGCCTTGGTGAATATTAATATTTATTTTTCTCTTCGTAGAGTTTAGAATGAATTTTTTAAAAGAAAAAATAAGAGTCATCCATGTTATTACCTGACAACTTCAAAAACTCATCATAAAATTAACATGAGACAAAAAAGGTATAATTTTTTACTTCTTTTTATTTCTATTCGATTTTTTTTTTTTTTTTTTTTTTTTTGCATACAATACATCTTTCAGAATGAGCATTTTTCGTACGTTATTTATTTAAAAACTCAAACCATAAATGCGTAAACGCTCATTATTTAGAACCATAAAATTATTTTCAAATGAAGTTTGATGGTTGAAAAGGCTTCGACTAAAAAATTATGTTCAGTAATGTTTTCTATTCAAATAAAATTAGAAGAAAAAAGCATTTTTTATAATATATATATATATAATTCTCCAAAAGAATAATCTTTTACGCTGAACTAAAGACAGTTTTCTTTTCCATTTTTCTCAAAGAAAGAACTACTTTTCGGTATGGAGTTGTAATTCACTGTTTCCTCATTTGAATTATTAATCATCAAAAGAAGAAAAGTGGAAATTAAAAGAAAGAGAAAAAGAAAAAAAGAATTGGTAAACAAAAATGGAAATCTTCTTAATCATCTTATGCGACAAAAGATTTTTCTTTCAAAATAGCATGTCCAACTGACTTATTTCGTTCTGAGCATGGAAGTTGTTCGCCTATGATAAATGATGGCATTCGAATCATTTATTTCAAACGGTCAATAACTTCCGACATAAAGGAGGAACTTTGCTTATGAAAAACAATGAGTCGTTGTCGAGCTTGGTGGAAACAAAAAGGAAAAACAGAGACGAATAACAAAGGAAACATGAAAAGTGAAGAAATGCTAATGATATTTTGATAAATATATGTGCTATTGAAGTAAAATTAATAAAATGAACGTTTCATGGTATTAAGATGAAAATCACTATTCATTTTCGAAAAATGATATTATATTCGTCTCATTGAATAAACCAGTGATTTATTTTATTATAGAACAGAGGTTTTAAACCACAGTTCCTGGAACTTTAACATATGTTCCTCAAGAAATCATGATTTGTTTAATCAAAGCACAAAAATTTTCATTAAATTTTAAAAGAGGTCATTTTTTCCAAAATGCCCTAAAAGTGGCACATTTTTTTATTGCGTATAAGTAAGCATAAATCTTGACAAAATGCGAAAATGGAAGAATTTTATTTTATTCTTTTTGTTTTAAAATGTTCCCCATTTTTTTTTTTTATAAATTAGGAAAAAAAAACAGAAAATTTGCTCATCTTGCAAAAAAAAACCCTGTTTGTACCTTTTTTTTAAACGAGATTTTGTGTGTGTGTGCATATTTTGAGGCTTGGTGTAATACTAAGTCTTACATTGCAATGGGCAAACAGATGTTATCAGTTTTTTTGTTTTTTTTTAATTTTTTGGATAATCTTTTCATTTCATTTCTTCTCAAGCAACAAACTGCACACTGCGTTGCCATTCGTTGTTTATCAAATATATTTTCAAGAATCTAAATCCCTACTTCCAGTGAAAAATTTCTGTCCTTACCATAAAGGAAATCCCAAAAAAGAAGTATTTCACTACCTAGCACAAACTGCATCACTTAAAAACGCTAACACTAATAATCTAACTATAAGTATTAAAAATATGTGCAAATCAAAAATAGGAAGAAGAAAATATCAGTGCCTGTGCAGCGTGGGGGCAAAAATTTTGGCAGCTTTGGCCCGGTGTGGGGCAAAACCAAAAGTTAAGGGTTCTTGTAAAGATAACCAAGGAAATTTGCGGTAAGAAAAATTAGATAAATATTTTGGAAAAGTAAATTTAATTTTAAAATCCCTATTTCGATTGAAACGAAAATCAAATTGTACTTATTTTACAAAACGCTTTTCCAAGTATATATTTGATTTATTATGAATAAAATGCTTAAAAATTTAATTTTTAAGTATATAATTTAAATATATCAACACTATTAAAAAAAAATAACATCAAAACAATTTGATGTTTAAATAATAAATTTAATTCAGATAAGTTTCATTTGTTTATATTGGGTTGGAGGAAAAGTTCTGTCGTATTTTAAATAGGCAGAAGATTTTTCTTGTAAATAAAAAAAACAACGTCTATTTAGTGGACATTCGGATTTTTCTTTGTTTATTTAGCTGCTGTATAATATAAAAGTCCTTTTTTTACCGTTCATCATTTACTTGTAATATTTAAAGCGAAAAAAATGTCTGAAGATAAAGTGCATTTACGACACTGATTTTGTTTAATTAAAAAAGGAACAAACCCTGGTTGCATGTAAAATTTATATTTGGAAAAAATATTGTAAATGTCCATTGTCAAAAATGGTTTACAAATTTTGTTCCGGGGGTCGGGCCTAAAAAAAGTGATCGATCTGGACAACCATCAAGATCGTTAATGATGTTTTGAGTCAAGCTGGAAAATAATCCCATTTAACAAGTCGAAATTGAGAAAAGTTTGGCATTCATCTACAACTGTTGGAGATACATTAAAAACCCTTGGGGTTTTGTTAGGGAAAGTGTTTTCCCCACAGAAATTTAAAGGAAAAGAATTTGTCTGATCGTGTAGAATGTGTTCATCACATCTGATTGACACAATGTGGGCCCCTTTTGGACAACTGATTACTGGAGAGAAAAGTGGGTTCTTTAAAATATTAAAAAAAAAATCTTTCTGTAAACCGGGGAAAATCATCAGCAACAGTTCAAAAACCCAAATTCCATCAACGAAAAGTACTGCTTTTTTTGTTGGGGGGCAGGAAAAGGGCCCGTGTACTTTTGAAACAGAGAAAAACCATCAACGAGGATCTGTACTGCAATCAGGTGGATAAATTGAATGCAAATATCAAAGAAAAAAGGCCAGCATTAGCGTCCAGAAAAGGAATAGTGTTCCACCAAGGTAATGTTCGACCGCATACTGCAATGGTGACACACAAAAACTGAATGCGTTAGTATGGGAAGTCCTTGGTCACCCACCGTATTCACCTGACATTGCACCATCTGATTATTACCTGTTCAGATCTCTGCAAAATTATCTAACGGGAAAAAAATTCAAGTCTTTTGAAAGCGTTTTTAAAGCAGTTGCTCACTATTTTAACTCCTAGGACGAGAACTTCTGCAAAACAGGAAATTATATATTACCTGAAAGATGGCAACAAGTTGTAACAAATAATGGAGCATATATAATTCATTAATAGTAAACACGTATTTTTATAAATGCATTCAAATATTTTCTTTAAAATACGACAGAACTTTCCCTCCAACCCGATAGTAAAATTGTTTAAATACAAGAGTAAATATTTTTTAAAAAAGTATTTCAGAGCCGATAGAAAACGCTAGTACAACATTTTTCAACGAAAGAAAGCATGAAACACCTCAGCAAGTTTAAAGCTCTTATAAAAAAATTCAAAATAATTTTGAAATTAATTGTATATTAATACATTATTGGGGAAAAGAAAATTTTCAACAAAATTCATGGAAATATATTATTAGTCTATTTGAACTGTCATAAATCATATATAATTGGGGAATATTAGGGGCTATAAAAATTACAGTATTGAGAACAGAATAAATATATTAAAGTTCACAACATTTTAAAGATCCATTTCTACATGCAAATTTTAAAGGAATCATAAACAAGGTTAAATGTTGTCGAACTAAATGACGTCAAAACAGAAAGAGGTTGAATAATTTATTCTCTTTAGAAAACCGAGCCCGAGCATCGATATTTTGCCAAAATGCTTAAACGGTGTATGCAAAATTTAATGCAATTAGATTATTATCCACATCAATTTTGACTGAGCATAATGTATTAAAAGGATTATTCAAGTGATGGGATATTTTTCAAGGCTTATGTACATGTAAATGAAGCATTCGAAGTGAAGCCTCCTAAAAGTAATGATTAAGCTTGCATCTTAAGATTAAGCTATCTTTCTTTTTTTTTACCCACTTTTTTGCCAAATAGTATACTAAGATGGAGCTCGCTAATATTAAGAAGGTAGGAATCTTTAATACATGGGGACACTTTTTTACATAAGTTTGATTGCTAAAAAATATTTTATTTAAGCTTATAAAATATTTCTCATGTTGAAATTTACGAGTGATTTTTGAAAAGCGTTAATGGGTTTAACAAAATTATATTTTCTGTTAAATGCTCGAGATAAATCTTTATAACTCTGAAAAATATTCATCATTTCTGAAAAGCAAATTCTAAACAGGTTATAACAATGTGTGTCTGTCTATCTGTCTATGCGTTTTCTTTAACAAACTTTATTGTCAAAATTACTATGTACAGTCGAACCTCTATTTAACAAAGTCTGTAAATCCAAAAAAAAATTTTGCTATATGGAAAAATAGTCATACAGAAGTACATCTTTCAATAAAATTTAGAAACCACATAAAAAAATTTAAATTCATAAGTACTGTATATTTAAAAAGAAGTAATTATTCACACACCTTTTTTGTATATTTTAATATATATTTATTTTATACATCTTACAAAAAGAAAGAAAGTAAAACTGCGGGAAAACAAGAAAAAATAAGAATGTTGAGAAATTCAATGCATCTTCAACATTAAGAGATAGTAACTTTATATTAAAATTAATGAATTTTAAAGACATTTTCTAATTTAAAGAATACAAGTAAATTTTAAACTTGACATTATTTTATAACTAGAAATTCTAAACATGCATTAGTATAAAATTATTGAATTACTCATAAAATCTGTTAATTTTGTTTGAAAAAATGCTTTGTTTCATAATACGCCTCACCTCTTTGCAATGCACTAAAAATCCCTTCACAAAAAAAGAAGTTTTTTTATAAAGAAAAAGGAACTTCGTTATTGGGAGATTATTTTACGAAGAAAATCGTGAAATATTCTTAGTTCCAAAAAAAGATCGCTCTATAGAAAAATTATTCGCAATATATAGGTTCGTATATATAATATGGAGGTTCGATTATATATATATGTGTGTATGTGTGAGAGAGAGAGAGAGAGAAGAGAGAAAGAGATAAATCTTAGTCTGTAAATGCTCATAGATTTTAGTCAGCACATAAAATTTTGGAAATTGCTTTATCATATGATGTTCCTTCTTATTTTTCCAAAATAATACTGCAACCATTTCTAAACACTATGTAAATCCTCTGCCGTAAATAGCATAGATGAGAGCATACTATGGTTTCAAATTAGCATTTGAAAGCGTGCCAGTAAAATGCAAATTGCCGAACATTATTCAATCTGGAGAAATTTCTCCGCATTTTCCAGTTTACACTATACGTTAAAGAGATCACAAACTGCATGCAAAGACCTGACCGTAAACTTGGCAAACAGAGAAAACCTTACTGTGAAAGCAGAATAGGAGTAAACATTAAACCCTCGAGCCATTCTGGTAAATTAATTTTAGCCGCGTTTGCAGTACACTCACGAGAAACATTTTATTGAGGATATGAAAAGTTTATTTCTCCCAGAAAACGGCAGTGAAATATTTGATTATATCCATTTTCTCACTTTACGTCGATGGAATCCATTTTATTACGTTTTCCCATTTCTTTTTTTCTTACCACCCCTTGGCACTATTTTTACTTATGCAATTGGGTGTTGATGGGGAAATATTATCGTAGCTTTTCTTGGTACAGACGTTGTCATTATATGGTGACCTAGTTCCATCAGCTACGGTTCCTGTTAACGCCCTAGAAGACGAACGAACATTAAATGTAGAAGAATCGAATTTATTATTTGCAGTCGCAGACCAACATCTGTTATTGCCGTACTTCGAAATATTTTTAGGAAAATGCATTTTCTGGAAGGGAAAATAATTTATTTTGGAAGAAACTTATGTTTGACTTTTTCTTTCTTACAGAAAAACCAACTTACATCGTGATGGATTGTTATAGAATTGGAAGAATGTTTTCTTGTGTAATATGATAAATAACCTCGCAACGTTTTTGATAGTGTTTTCTCCCTTTTCGTTTTCAATTTGTGCAAGTTATTGACTGCTGTAACAACTATTTTAGGTTCCGATAAGTCACGATGGACTTTTTTTTTGTTTCAAAGTTAGAGAACTATTTAGGAATTCGAAAAGTTTAATGTACTGAAATAAGAACAAATGGATTTTCAATAAGTGTTTGCTAAAGTTGATTTTCTACGATACAGAAGAAAGTTTTTATTTAAACTGATCGAAGCGGTGGGATTTAGATAACGTTTTCGTGATCGAATTTCGCAATTGTTGAAAACAGAAAACATTAATGAAATTTCTTTCAAATATATTTACAAAAGAGAATAACATATAAATGGATTACATAAAATAATAGAAAATAAATCCTGAAAATATTGATAAAGTAACTCAAATGTAAAAATAAAATAAAATAAAAATAAACCTCTCAGAAGCTTAAAAAATCCTACTATAAAAGTGACATTAAATAAAAAATATCAATATACATTTGTCTCTCTTTTATTTTATAGCTAAGCAATGAACAGCCTTTCTCGATTTAACGAACGAAATAATTATTGTCTGCAACGACTAAACTGTCGAAAACACAGAGAGTACATTTGCAACGTTTTTTCTTCAGGTCTTCTACTAATTCTCTTGGGAAGAATATTCTTTGACAGTGATTTTAGTTTAAAAACCGCTCTCCGTAGCGGAGACTTGATTCTACAAAACTGTAACTACTACTTAAGTGCCTTTCGTTGGGTATGTGATATAATGGTTAATAGTTTATCATTAAGCTTAAATCCGAGAGTTAGTAAGCAGCGACTGATAGTCGCGTATCATAAGATTAATATCTGATGGAGAATCTACCAGGAAGTGGTTAAATAACTAAACTTGGAACTAACCTTACTATCAGGCTTCAAGAAGGATAATACAAGGAGCTTCAAATCAAAATAAGTAGTTTCGATACTATTTACGGGTTAGGATTTTTATTACTCCCAGAGTTAAGTCACCAAACTCCTGATTTCGTATAGTGTTAAAAAAATCGTTTTGTTTAAAAAAATTAAGTTATTTTTGATCATGCCTGCTTCTTCCTCGAACCCTCTCACACCCACGACACATTGCATTCATCTTTGTTGAATGTAATCGTGACAAGAGAAAGACCGAGTGGAAACCAAAGAATTTATTTATGTAATTAAAACATACACACTTTCACACCACAGGTTTGAGGATCAAACCCGGGCTGGAAAAGATAGACTCAAACTTTCAACCTTTCAGTGGGTCGATAAATGAGCACCAAGCTTGCTTGGGAACTTAACACTGGGGTTTCGCTTCGGACTGACCACCTGACCGGAGCATCTGCTCATGCATCTCAGGGGCCAGTCACCTACACTGAGTGAGTGAGTGAGTGAATACTAACGTCACACTTTTCAGCTACACGAGGCCTTTTGGTGACGGACCACGTAATTTTGAACCATGGTCAAGTGACGTGGACGACACCTGAGCTGGCACCCTGCTCCCTCCTAACTACCACACCACACCAACGGGAGGACGTTTGAGTTCTCTACAGATTTAACGTGCATCGCCCCCCTACACGGCGGGTCTTTAGTGGTCTGGGCTCAAACTCGTGACAAGGCAAGCCACGATCCGATACCTTGACCACTCGGCTACCGCGGCCACGTTTTCTATACTGAGCAGGGCAAAGTTGGCTTTGGCCCTCATGGGCTGATTTTCCACTGAGTTAAACTAATTAAAACATAAGGGAGACTTTATCCATTTATGTCAGATATTTGAAGACAAAACTCACCATCCTCTCTGCAAAAGTACCAAACACCAAGAGAGGGAATTATTACATCTCTAAGTTTCAATACAATAATTCACATGCTGTGTGGCGAGGTTGGTTTGTCGCTGGCCTTATGCACCTAAGGTTGTGGGTTCGACCCCGACTTAAGTCGGTGGATTTTCATAATGCAGAAAATCAACAGCAGCCATGTATGATTATACAGCATGTAAAAGATCTCTAGAGTGTCTGTTTGGCTTGGGTGCTCTCGGCAAATTTAAATCCTATTATAGGTTCTCATCGTCAGAGCTCAGATGCCTCCCTCTGTGGAGGAAACAGGAGTCAAAATTACCAGCAGCAATTGGTATCAGCCTATATGGTGCCTCACTAAAAAGAGATACCTTGTCCCGGAGAATGCGCTAGGTCTGCAATGGTAAAATACCAATCCGCAACCCATTAGAAATTTTAAAAAAACATTTCAATACAAAGGAAATATAATGGTAAAAAACAATCACATGTTCAAGTGAAGGGAAATATTAATTAATTTTAGAAATTACGTAAGATTATTTTTAGTAAAAGTCACACAACCACTCAGTAAGGCACGTGTAAGCAATTAAGATATTCTCTTTTCTAGGAATCTCGGATAAATCCATCAAAAACTCAAGAAATAATTGTTATTACGAGGAACCACGAATTTATCTGTTAAAATATAGGTTTTAATATTTTAATAATAAATGAAATGCGATCAGCGTTTTCGAAGTAGGGGATTCGAAATAGAGATTTAGGGAATAAATATATAAAATTAGAATTTTAAGTAATATTAAGTTAAAACACACACTTATACATCTATATAAAAAAAACTTTCGTTAAATTTTCTTTAATTATTTATGCTGCTGAATTCTCCAAGATATTGCAAGGGCCGCGGTAGCCCACTGGTCAAGGCATCGGAACGTGGCTGGCATATCATGAGTTCGAGCCTACTATGACAAAAAGACCCGCCTTATAAGGGAGCGATGCACGTTAAACCTGTCGAGCTGTCACATCCAGCTGTAGGTGTAGTGCGGAAGTTAGGAGAGGGGTTGCTAGCTCAGGTGTCGTCCTCGTCATTTGATCATGGTTCAAACTTACGAGGTCTGTCGCCAAAAGCCCTCCTGTAGCTGAATAGTGCGATGTTAATAATGACTCACTCAAGATATTGCATAATACTTTATTCATTTTACATACCCGCCTAAGAAATTCAAATTTAACTGCAAACTTATCTTTCGAAAAAGCGACACGTAATCAAATTTTGTGGTGAAATGTTACTATATTGCATTAGCCTCCTAATCTGACAAATGAGCGTGCTTAACATAGAAAAACATATGAGTGTAGAAAAGACAAGAGCTTCCGTTATTAGGAACATATACGATGAGGTCTTTTGAAATGACACGAATAACCCTTTTGTCCGCTGTAAGCTTTCCGTTAATATTTTGTTGCTGTTTTTGTAAAGCTTGTCTGTGCAACTAAACATCAAGAATCGGGAATAAAGTTATACTTGTCATCAAGATATCAGAATTTAAATAGGTACAAAGTAAATTTATAAGAATTTAATATTTTTATTTACCTGTGTGTGTGTGTGTGTGTGTGTGTGTGTGTGTGTGTGTGTGTGTGGGTGTGTGTGTGTGTGTGTGTGTGTGTGTGTGTGTGAAAAACAATAAGCACCAATATGGATGGCACAAAAGAGACCTCAAAAACAAAAAAGAGCTGCAGCAAGCTACTTGACGAAAGACAAAAAGGAGGCGTGTGGACTTTTCGGGATCTTCGGAAATTTCTGCGGGCATACGGGTTTCTAGGAACCCTCAATCCCATATCTGGCAAAAATCCACAGCATTTCAGGCTTTTATATGAATCAGCAACCGGAAGTTAAAAACTCATGTAATCTCCGTGGACAGGGTTTGTGATTGGTGGAAAGATATCGTACGATGAATTAATTCTGATGCAAACTACTTTAAAATTACTAAGATTTTAGTTTTTAAGAGATTCCTTCACGATTAAATCCCGTCGGACGAATAAGCTCGTTAATTAATTACGCGCGAATCCTGAAGGGTAAATAAGGACCATTACAAATTATAATGTTGTTTAGGATGAAATTAAAGGGAATTATTACATTTATATATATATATAATATACAAATGATGCAACTTATATTTAAACCTTTTTAAATAAAGTTTTAAAATGAGGAGTACCAAAAATTACTTTTATTTTTATATGGAAGTGTTTAATGGAATATGGAATGGGGAATTTTACATGGAATGTTGAATGGTTGTTTACTTCACTTTAAACTCTTTTAATGAAACATTTTTTTCATCACGCTATTTTTTTCTTTTCTTCGGTTTTGTGACGAATCAGAACACATTTTTCTTAAAAAGTTTGCTTATCGCATTAAAGTAATTAAAAAATACACTTATAGAAAAATATGATGCTTGTAGAAAAATTTTATGTTTCACTTAACAACATTTCTGTCACTTTTTAATAGTTTATTTCCCTATTGACTTACTTAAGATATATTGCTAATAAATCTGCGGTTTTGCAACAAAAAAGGGAATTATTTTTCTCAATAAAGTAAACATGGGCCATAATTAAAAACGATGTATGTATCCATGTCCCTTTTTATATCCATATTGAATTAAAATTTTTAGTAGAATACCTTTTTTTAAATATTCACAAGAATTAGTAAATTTCTTTTTTTTTTTACTTTACATATTTATTTTTTTACCTCATCATTAACCTTATTTTCAAGGACTTCTATTTTCCTTTTTTTTTTTCCTTGGCAACTTTTTATATTTTTCAGCAAAAGCTAATATTCGTTTTCTGAAGAAAAAAATTCGTTTATTGAATTTAAATTATCCTTTTATCCATACTGTGGCAACGAACCTATTTGAAAGGAGGAAAAAACTAGTCCATTAGGCATGTTTGCTGAACTCCCTTTGAAGGAAATATTTTAAGAAATAAAAAAAGAACGTTGGCCAGAGAAAAATAATGCGATTAAAAAGTAGAGTATATATATTTTTTAAAAAGTTAGTTTTAAAATGAATGAATAATTTTTGACTTTTCAGTTATTATTCTCAGAGTAAAACATTGTTTAAAAACTAAAGATAGATCATAATATATTCGAGAAGCTGATAAATGAATTTCAATTTATTCTTGAAAATATGAGGCTTTGAACTCAATGGTATATTATTGGAGGGTTAGTAATAAAACGCATTATATATTTGGAAAAAAGTACTGGGACTTTGCTTTGTTATAAACGTCCAATATACCTCGTATATATAAGATTTTGGAATGAAAATTATTTTCAAAATATCTAAGACAAGAGATGTTTTCTTTCGTATACAATATTTTTCGGTGTGTTTGTGCTTTGAAACATTTCTTATTTCAGAAAAATTTAATTTAGTATTCTAGCTCATTTGCTGAATTAAATCAAATTGTTTCATTTTTTTCTTATTCGAGTTGATCTAAATGCAAATTTAGTAATGATTTTTTAATATATACCTCTAAAACTTAAAAATCATATAAATATGATAATAATTTTACAAAAGGAATATGTTTTTATAATAGATTTTTATTTGTACTTTGAGACTACTTTTATAGTTTTACTTTTTTTTTACCGCATTTTATTTTACAACAAGCTTTACTTGATCTATGTATTTTTGTTATCAAAAATACTCTTCATTCAGTGACCACATGGAAATATTGAACTCATATATAGGGCTCGCATTACCGCCCTTCCGTTATAGTGGTTAGTGAAGCTGACTACTGTGCCGTAGAGCCTGGTTTCAAATACCAAAGAAGGCATGGGTATTTGTAAGTTTTCAGTGCCTTGCGGCATGGGGGTACACTAAATCGCTATCATGCTGTAAGTCCTCTCTTGAGGTTGATGGAAAGGGAAGAGAGGTGGGACCGAACCCGGGTGTTCCTCCTCAAAATTGGGTTTGAACCGAGCCAAATCGTACTATCACCTGTGTTGTACTTAAAGCTACAGATAACGACAGAAGTACTACTAAAGCACCTTACCACGAAGAACTTCGTGGGCGATCTGATGTTACTGTCGATCAGGTGGCGTACGTAACATTAACAATAGAACGCATTGTAAAAACGCAACATTAAATTTTAATATTTTTCAACATTGTTCAGGTTATTTTTCAATTAAAATAAGAAGTTAATTTTAAGCTGCTTAGTGTATCGACTACGCCTGGAACCGAGATTTATGCAAATGGGATAATGAGTTTTGATATTTAAGTGTCACTTGTGTATTGAATGGATGTATGGCCAGGCTCAGCTTTTAAGTTTATCATTATTATCAAAAAAATTATTTAAATAATAATATTTTGCTAAAAATAATCCTTAGTCAACCTTTTTTTTCCAGTCGTTCTTCCTTTTAAAATGTTTATTGTATTAATATTTTGCTCGTATATAGCTTCCCGTGACCCCTGCGGCCAGAGGCTCAACTAGAATTTTTGAAATGCATAACTCGGAAGTCGGTTAATCCATGTTTTACGAAAACAGGAGGGAGAAATTTTAAGAAAATACGCCCATAATTATTTCAAATGGTTGTAACTCTGAAAATAATTTAAATTTTTCAAAAATCATAGTTGAGCCTCTGCACAGAGGTCTGAGCTATATACAGGCGAAATATTAATACAATAGAAGCATTTTTTACAAAAGGAGAACATTTGGAAAAAAGGTTATTCTAAGTTAATTTTTTTGCCAAAATATTGTATTTAAATAAATTTTTTTTGTAATAATGTCCTTAAAACAATTGTATACATGTATTCTAATCTAAGTGACACTAAATATCATGAAAATTATCCATTTATGCGCATTTTTAAAATCATGGTTCCGAACGTAGTCGGATTTCTTAAACCTTTTGTGGGCCATTTTGTTTCTCTTTGGAATTCCTCGCAGTTTTTTATGTTTTATTAACAATTAAAAAATAACATTTAAGGAAATATATTTTATGTTGCCGAATTTTATGTCTAGGGGGGTGGGGAAAATACTTCCTCCAAGGAACCATTCTCCGTCATAAAGAAAATTAAATTTAATGATGATAATTATTTGCCATGAATAGATGAGAAGCATATTGCTATGCACAAGGGGACATCACATTCTGCACACTTGTAGCGGGTCCTGTTTCCTTGTCCCTTTCTGCGACATTTTCTATATCGTCTTTTATTGGAAACCACCTTTGGCATATGATTTCCCACACTGGCTAAGCGCACATCATCCGGAACTGCACACTTCTTTTCTTGGAAGATAGCAGGACTTCCTTTCGTTTTTCTTCAGGAATATCCGTCTATTAGCTGACGAGCTAATGCTTACGGAATGGTAGCTGGTCTAAACTTCTGTCTTTTGTTCAATTGTCACAGTATGAACTATTTATGAGGGCAAGATCGATAAGAAAATAAAAGATAAGTATGAGAATTAGTGTTCCCATCGTTATAATAGCAAGGCCAACATATTACCATAGGTTTTGTTCTTCCCAAAAGTATATTTTATAAGATCATGTAGATGGGAAGTAATCTTCCCAAGGCCCACGAAAGGGTGAATTGTTGGTTATAAAATGAATTTTATTTTCAATTAGCAAGATTTTCAACCTAAATCAAAAGATTTTATTTTTTAAGCGATTTTTTAAATCACCTTTATCGTGTTGCTTATGCTCAAATAAGTATAAAAATTCAGTCTGGAGCTAGTCTGAAAGCCTAAGCTTGAGGCTGACCTTAATGGTTTCAATGTAGTCTTTTTAGAATAAGAGAGTTTAGAAAAAATTAACACTTCTTATCATTTGCAATAATTTAAGCATTTTTTAAAGGTAAAAAGGCAAAATATATACTTCTTAGAGTATGTGTATTGGTTGAACCCCCAGCTAGGATTGTTTTGACTGTTGCAAATTTGAAAAGTGTCGTTATGGTTAGAGCGATGCCAACATTCGTAGATCGACGCATTCATTGAAAAGCAGTGATGGCACCTCAAGTTTGTTCTACCCCTTTATCTAACATTTTCTGGACAACTTGGCTGTTCTCATATTACCTGTTGATGGGTTGTAGGGATCTGTGTTAATAGTTTCCGTTAAGAAGATTAACACTGACTTCACAACACAGATGACTAAGTTTGCAATAGATCCGAGCTACAGCAACTTGGACAACGAAATGGCACCGAGTTGTGTTCGCAGAATTGTGTCTTAGAATTGAAATGTTTTTTCTTTCTCACAACATCCGGAAGTCATACTTTAATACACTTTAGCTTTATTTAACCAATCATTGGTCGCCAAAAGTTAATCATTTGCTTATTCTATCGTAGGGTATGTGCATATACACATTTTCAAACCATTCGAAGGATTTCTTCTTGATAAACCGCGTTTAATGTAATGGAACTCAAATTAATGTTTAATAGATCTAAAAATTCAAACTAATATCTAGTTCTAAAAGGATATTGTCTTCAATCTTGTAAATATTTCTACGTTTGTGCGAAATATGTCAATTTAAAATGTTTAAATTTAATAGTATTTAAGAATACTTTTTACGTTTTTTTTATAGCCGATAAATTTTATATTTGCTAAATGACTAAATTTTAATAAAACTCATTATATACTGAAAAGAGATTCTCGTACTTTTTTTCCCTTTGAAGGATAAAAAAGGATTCAACGTATAAGGGATTATATTCTTCTGTCTACGACTGAATGAATTCATCTCTTTCCAAGAGCAACAAAACTTAAGGTTGTTTTCGCCATATGTACGACAGTGTGGACTTTACGCGGAACACATTTTCGGACATAAGAAATGCCTTAATTTTTATTGAAATTTGTGACATTGTAACTCATGCATTTTTTTATACGACAGTGTTTTTAAAGTTTCAAAATATTTTATAAATAATCAGTTTTTCTTTTTTTCATATAAAAGGATAGTTCATTTAGCATTACGGTATAAAAGAAAAATGTGAAACACATTTTATAAAATAAAAAATGTGTCAAATAGGATTAAATTGAGTTGTATGTAAAAGTAAGTGGTTTTCTACAGATAGTAAAGCTAGAATATAATATTAATGTTTGTAAGTACTTT
This sequence comes from Trichonephila inaurata madagascariensis, assembly GCA_019973955.1. Classification (NCBI taxonomy): domain Eukaryota; kingdom Metazoa; phylum Arthropoda; class Arachnida; order Araneae; family Nephilidae; genus Trichonephila; species Trichonephila inaurata. The sequence continues at coordinate 8,934 of BMAV01001375.1, read as the reverse complement.
TATATCTGAAAAAATATTCCAAATCTAGGTCCTATTCTTTAACATTAGCCGAAGATAGCCTTAATGTCTAGCAAAGTTAACTAAAATTTCATCTATCAAATAAAACTACAAAGATGATATAAATAACTTTGACGTAATATGAAATAACAATATATTGAATAAATATGATTGAATAATAATTTTAAATGTTACTTCATTTGAAAATTAAGCTGTTAAGACCTATCTTTTTATTCAAGAAGATAAAATGTGTCTTTACATTACATCTAATAAGCAATTTAGTGATTTCTGAATAAAATATATAATTCTTGTTTCGTTACATTGCCATATTATTTGAGAATATTGATTTATTAATCTCCAATAAACAATGGCTTTCAAATTTCAAAAATATCTAAAACAAATAATTAAAGGGCCATGTGTTCAAATACATTTTTAAATGTTATGTAAGTTAAATTTTTTTAAAAAATAGATACTACAATACGCTAAGAAAAATATTGCATATGGATAGGTTTAAGAAAAGGAGCATAAAGTATTTTACTACAGAGTAAATATATTTTGAAAAATATATTTCAAATCCGAGTAGACGGGAAAGTGATGCGATATATTTGCAGTGAGTGCACATTCAAGAATGCGCTGCAGTGAAATCAAAGTTACTTTCGTAGATTACTGAACTTTGGAAAAGTCAAAAGGAATGCAAATTCTGCAGCTGGATTCACCGCATTTTGAAACAAATATTTGACTTTATATTGATCCGTATTGAAATATCGAAAGCATGAAAAATTCTAGAATTGAAGTTTCTATTCAGAAACAGCAAGAAGAATCGAATGTTAATATTTTGGAACATTAATATTATATATAAAGTCTGACGAAGGAGCCGTTTTAAATATATGCCTTTGTTATAACATTATTAATTAGGATATATTTACTACATTTATAGTGTTATTTAAGAAAAGACCTTCTAATGGAAAGTACACTCTGTAATGAAAAAGTGACATATTAATAAAAGGATTTATTCGAATGGATGGAAATTGCATATGCGTATGAGAATATGCAAATGATTAACTTTTGCCGACCTATGACTAGCTAAAGCTCATTGGAATGGTGTATAAAAAAGAGGACACCACAATGTTAGGGAATAATTACCATTCTGCTTTCTTCGACCCATTTCGAATGTACCAATGACCCGTCAACGGATTCATGATTAGCATGGGCAAACTTGTCATTTGAGATAGAGCATATAACTAGTCTAAAGGGAAAAGGGCTATCAAATCATAGAGATACTTATATTTGTGTCAAAGTGATGCTACCATTCAACGACGTTAACCTGAAAGGATAAACTATGAATATTTAGTGCATTAGCAAGGCAGCACTTGACCGAGAGGGACTATAGAATGTGAAGACAGTGATAATCCAATGGATGCTGATGTCCCCTTATTCGCTCTACATCTTTTATCGTGTAAAAATATACTAGTGATTACAATACCCATTCACAGGTGACATCAACTAAAAGGGAATTGAGGTCGTGGAGGCCACTGGGGTAATTATCCGTAATCTGTGTCTTACTAAACAATATTTGCTTTATTTTTAACTTAAATAATTTGTTTGACTTTAGGCAACACTTTGTTGGCCCTAGATATGGCGATTAAGTGATCCGATAAATTCAACCACAACAGAATAAAAGCATGAGACATCTTTAGGATGCTTATAATAGGGCAGATAGAGAGAGAGAAATGATTTGTAGAACAGGGTTTTTTTATCCAAAGGGTGAATTTCTCCATTGTAATTTTTTTGACAATGGTTTAAATTCGATAAAGGTAAATTGTAAATGTATGCATATAAGAAAAGCTCGATATTATCTATACATAATTCTGTAAGGTGAATATTTAAAACGAAGTCTTAATGCGTCTACTTTTTTTTTAGTGGATTGTGTTTTAAGCTAACGTCCTCGACCATACATTACAGGCCTCCAAATACTGGTAATTAAAATTCCAAACACGTATACAGGATCCAAAATTAGTACACTAAGCTACCACCTCTGGCAGTTAAAATGGCTCTTCCACGCTGCTTGAAGTCCATGACACACTTAATCAATCACATTACTTGGAGAGCTGTGGCAGCCCATTTTCTCAGAAACCTGTCACAAAAAGTTTTCAGAGAGGGAAATTATACGCTGTCCTGAATCAATCAAAAACACTTTGTGTCGAAGTAGGTTAGGACACGTAGAACAAAATATGGTCTGATTATCTAGTAAACATTTCCAAGGTATGGAAGAACGGACACAACACCAAACATAAAAGAGTAAAAGGTAACGTATGCTGTTCAGATTACAGACGACGCGAACAAGAATTCATGTTGTATACCAAAAAAACTACTCATACCACCACAACAGCTGCTGTGTCCATATATTTATTCGGAATGCTAGCAGGTTACGTGTGTTTTCCGGGGCATCTACAGGTATAGATAGCAAAATAGCAATCCAAATATATAACTCATAAATAAAAGATTTAAAAATAAGTAAAAACACAGTTTTGTGTTTCTAATTACTTGATAAAATTTTCATGGAAAACACTCAAATTACTTTAAAATCAAAGGTTCTTTTTTTAAATAAAATTTCATGAATTAATTTTTGTAGAAAATTTCTTTTGGTATCCATTTAGGGGCGTATTTTTTAAATTCAGAGATGATATAATCAAAGTACGTAACATTTAAACCAAGTAAACATAAAATAAAAATTTTGAAGAAATTAAGGATTAAAAGATAAAAAAGAAAGACTGACTGACTATCAATAGCATATTATATCAGATGATGATGGATAATTCTTTCATCTATTTATTACTAAGACGAAGTTCAAAACAGACTTTCAGAAGCTGGTTGTTTCGAAAAGTTAGTCACTATAATAAATACCGACTACATTTCTTCTATACCATGGAAATAAATGCTAGAGGAAAGAATAATAGCGTGATTTTTCGAGATGATAGCTTTCGCAGGGAAAAAACTTCAGTATTTGTGTTTCGAGAACTTTTTTTTCCGTTAAATTACATCGGGTTATTTCAGTAAAGATTTTCCCAAGCTAGAGTCAAAGGTGTTCCATAAAAAAGAAAGAAATCTCTGACGTTTACTATTGGTCAGATGATTCATCACATGTGTTTTAGAGTAAAGTTCTTTGAAGGGGGAAAATACCCAGAAATGAAAGAAAAGTAGCGTAATTTCTTTGAGGGAAAAAAATTCTTTTGGGTCAAATACTCCTTGCCTCTACTCGACTATCTAAGTCTGTAAAACTACTTTTCTTACTTGAATACACGAATGGCAGAGAAGTCAAAGTCGTTTTATTTCTACAGTGATATACAATATGAAACGGAGAAATTCAATTTCAAATCAGCGCTATAACATGAATTATTTTGTCTATAATAAGGATTTAACCAAATTCCTTATTTCTGCAGGATTTTCTATAAAAATTTAATATCAACTATTTTTTAATTAAAAAGAAATCGGAAAATTAACTTTTTTTTCAAAATACACTGCTGGCCACCGTAAATGCAACACCAAGAAAGACAAGAGATAGCACAACAAAATTTATTTTGTAGATAACATGTTGACCAAATATCAAATGATTAAATGTATAGACTTCTGTGAAGTGTGGTTCCTGCCAGAATCAGTAGCCAGAGTAGCCGCCAATATTGGAGAACACCGCTGCCATACGACTCGGCATTGATTCAAAGAGACTTTGGATGTGTTCTTGGGGTACAGCAGACCAAGCAGCTTCCACACGTTGCCAAAGTTCATCAGGTGTGGCAGCGGGGTGGGGTGGGGTGTAATCTGGATCAATCGTTGAGCAACCATGGACCACATGTTTTCTATCGGTGAAAGATCAGTCAGGAGAGCGAGCCAGCCTAGGAAGCAATTTAATCTGGTGATTGACAAAAAACCTTTGGACAATGCGTGCCACGTGTGGTAGCGCATTATCCTGTTGAAATATGGCTATGGCCAATCCCTGAAGGTATGGAACAACAGCTGGTTACGACACCTCGGAGATGTAACGCTGGCTGTTTAAAGTTCCGGCAATGCGTACTAGAGGAGTGCGAGAGTGATATCCAATACCGCCCCATACCATATTACCCGGTACAAGACCAGTGTGGCGGTGCATAACGCAGCTGTTCAGCATCCTCTATCCACGGTGTCTCCAGATTCGAAACCGACCATCGTGGTGTTGCAGACAGATGCGTGACTCGTCAGTAAAGACAACTTCATTCCATTCTATCGCCCACATCCTTCTTTTATCGCACCATTGACGGCGGAGACGTCTGTGGTTCTGCGTCAAGGGTATACCAAGCAATGGACGCCTTGCGGACAGACCACTCTGCTGTAAACGGCGTCGAATGGTACGCGCAGGCACTGAATGATGCGTTACAGACTGAATGTGCTGTGCTATGGCTCGTGATGTGACTGAGTGATCCGTCACTACCATGCGCACAATTTGTCTGACCTTACGTAAAGTGGTGCACTGAGTGCCTGAGATCGACCACGTCCGTCAGTTGTACCCTCCTGCATCCAACGGTCACATATCCGTATTACAGTTGTTTGGTTTCGTCCAACACGACTACCAATTTCCCTGAAAAATTATCCACAATCTCGATAGATCACTATCCTTCCTCTGTCGAACTTGGATACTTGATCAAAAGCTGATCGCTGTTTTCTACGAGACATAACTAATCGTTGTTTGAAAAAACCACAAGAAAAACACAATTGCCGAAGAAATCGTCGAAATTTTTAAACCTTAAAGAGCGCTTTGAGGTGGCGCCACAGGCGCGCGTGATGTGTGTCTGCGCTGAAATTCTAATCATTTGCATATCTCACCTCCGCTAATGCATGTTGTAAATTTCATATTATTTGCATGCTTTCTTCAGGGTGTTGCATTTACGGTGGCCAGCAGTGTATTTATGTATATATAATTTAAAATCAAATATAAAAATTTAAACACAACACCATAAATAATCATAGTATAATCAATAAAAAAAGTTGATGTCCGTTTAAAAAATAATAACACGTGAAAGATATTAACAATACACTTAAATGCAAAGAAATAAATTAAATTTTGAATTTAAAGCAAGAAAGATGAACTCAAATTAGTATGAAATTCTTAAAAAGTATCCTATGTTCCAGTTTTGTTAAGAATTTACTAACAATCCGATGGCATAAAGTTTTACAGATGAAAATTTTTTAATTTTAAGAGTTTTTGAAAAGTAAACTACGAAAAATAAAATTGCAAAAATATAGTGCCTAAACTTTTATTTGCATGTAAAAAATCTGTTAAGTATGTTTACTTAATGTAATTCTAGTATCGAAACAAAAAATACTTACTTTGAAGAAAAAACATTTAAATCGCTTAAAATTTTTTCTTAAGAAGCAATATCAGCTAAGCAACAAAATATTTTCAACAAGTGACAAAGATTCTCAAAGTTTAATTAAAAATAGGCAAAGGACAAAACTGCAGTTCCATTTCAATCATCATAGAAAATTCAACAAGTTTTGCATCCCAAATTTCCAAATATTTTTCATATCATCGCTCGAAGCTTAAGCCATTAATATTTTTTTTTATCAAATCTTAATTTTCAAGCCGAGAAAAGTGGTCTTTGGAAATAATTTTTTTCTCTCTTGCTATGGTTATACATATTACATATCCTCCAATTAATTCCATTTGATAATTTATGTACTTTTTTAAATGTTACTTTTTAGATATTTTAGGTGTGTTTTTGAATTTGTGTTTTCTCTTTTTAATCGAATTACATATGTTACTTTTTCTGCTTATAACTAATACTTTTTCTAATGTGTTATATTTACCTGCTTCCAGTATGTTAGAATATTTTTTAAAATCTTAGTCTTATCTATTATTCGATATTTTGACTTTTGCACATTCTTTATTTTTGGTAACCTTATGTATAAATTTTTAGCTGGATGGGGGCAGATTTTGAACCTTACAAAGAATATTTAATTATAACTCAGATTTCTATGATTGTGACAGCTGTAGGTTACGTAATAGTTTTGCATTTTAGGTCAATTGATTTTTTCACATTCTTCGAATAAAACCAAGCCCTTACTGCTGATTTAATTTACGTCGCATTCTTAGGCCACAATAGTGCTACTGGCAACGAATCTCGTAATTTTAACCCACGGTCAAGTGACAAGGACGACGCCTGAACTGTCATTCGCTCTCCTAACTTCCACACCATACCAAAGGAGTACTCTGAGCCTCGACAGATTTAACGTGTTTCAATGTATCAACCTATCTACTCGGCGGGTCTTCAGTGGCACAAAGTTTCGAACTCATGACTCGATCGTGATCTTAATCATTCAGATAACCTGGCAGTCCAGTAACTATTTGAATAGATTTCTCAAACGAAATATCCGTTTCTAAAAAAAATAGAATATTATAGTTTTTTATATTATGTTTATATATACACTCACTCTAATAAAATAAAAATAAAAAAAAACTGCACACCAAATAGGAGCTGTCCAATAGCGATAAAAATAAATGGATGTGAAGAAAAACAAACGAGTAAAATTTTTGAACAATTGAATGATTATTTCAGAGTTTGACTGTTACAAAGTGAGGATGTCAATATGGCCTTGGTCCACCTGTGGCCTGAATGTGAGCTGTCATTCGGCATGCCATAGACTGATAAAATTTCGAGATGATGTCCTACGAAATTTCGTGCCAAATTGCCACCAACTGTTGGACTAAATCTTCCGGGATAGTAGTAATCCTTTCCCATAACGTATCAGATGTGCTCTATGCAAGAGAAATCGCCTAGCTGGCCAAGAAAGTATAAGACAAGCTTGAAGACAATTCAAAGCAGTATGTTTTGTTTGCAGTCAGACATTATTAGGTTGAAAAGTAAGTCCTGGGTGTCGCAAATGAATGGCAACACAACCGGTTGTAGGTTGTCAACGTATCACTGTACTGTCAGTATGCCAAAAATGAGTACCAAGATGTTCGGCTATCAAAAGAGATGTGTGTCACCCCAGAACAAAAAACCCTATTGTGGGCCTATGTGACATGGTGTTTGGTAGTCAAGAGCAGGATCCCTACTCTACCCTTGACGTCTTCAGACACGTCTGCGGTTGTAATCAGAACGCAGTCGTAAACGGGAATCGTCACTCAAGATCATACGTCTGCAATCAGCGCAGTTCGACCTTGATCGAGTACCACTATGGGCAAATTATGCGCTCGGCGGAAGCCGAATTGTCAATGTCGCGAACTCGTGGCGGGCAAAATGTGAGTTCGAGTCTTGGTGCCACTGAAGACTCATCGTGTAGAAGGAGTGTTACACGTTAAAAATGTTGAGAGTCAAAGTCCTCACGTTAACGAGATGGGGAACTTTGAAGAGTGGAGTGGCTATTCAGGCGTCGTAATCGTCATTTGACCGTGGCTCAAAAACACAAGAACCGTCGCTAACAGTTTTGTGTTTATTTAGAGTGCGACGGTAATAAGAAAAGAAAATCCAAACTCTCTCTCGTGCGCAAGCGCTCAATCTTTCTTAATATATACAAATGTATATGCTATGAATCTCCAGTCCTGTAAATGTCAGTCTGGTTAAACATTGACCTATTACCCCTCACCCACCTCCTGCATAACTACTTTGACTTCGAACTTACCACCCCTCTGCTCTAACCACGTGCACAAACGGCACTTGACCGCAAACGACGCTTGTTACAGGACAAGCGCTCTAGTCATGGCTTGCAGTAGAAAACGATTTATTGACTCATTGTAGTAAACTAAAGTATGATCAACAGCTGCATTCTTCATTAATTACAATTAGAAACAAATACGCCTGTTCAACGTACTATAAGTAATCTTATACATATATACAAAAAACTAAATTTAGGGCCCATACCCTATGAGGGTCATGGCTACTTTTTCCCATCTCAGTTTAGACCTTAAGGGGCTCACGCGTTTTTCATTAACATGTCCTTTAGGTTCTTTTCCGAATGAATGGCAACTCTTTTCCAACCCCCCAAAAGAAAAGGGTGAAGGAAAGATGCAAATTAGGAAAATTTTTAAAGAGGTTTTAAATAAGCGGGGGGGTTTTGAATGTTATGTAGTCCCTGATTCACGTGTGAAGAGGTTTTGAGGGTTAAGTGAACCCAACAGAAGACCGGCAGAGAGCCCTTACGTCAAGGTGCATACCACACGCCAGTTGACCGCAACTTAAAAAAAAGGGTTAAATAGTTTATACTTGTTGACTATAAAGGGGGAGGACTATTTAAATATTCGGATCTGTGATCGCATAGGAATTTAACTTAGGGAATAGTTATTGATAGCGGGCCGACGTTATATCTTTATATATATATTTGTGTTCAACCGTAGATTCTCTCGCATATCATATTATTACCCAATCTGTTAGGGAAGAAAAATCTTTAAAAATCATATTAAAAACATGGCAGCTTCTAGTTCTTCATTTATTCCTCATGCTTAAAAAATCAAGGGGGAAGGGGATCCGAGGGAGGCTCCCATTCTTAGTACTGAGGTTGAGCAGATTTTCAGGTCAGGGGGGGTCAAGAGGGAAACCCATGTTTTTCCCCCAAAAAACCTGGTACTCACAAGGGTTTAAAATTAATTGACCTTTTTCCCCCAGCCCCCACCGGGGTGGAAGAGCTTACGCTACCATTCAATACTGGGCCCAAAGTTTAAGATAAAAGAAATGTTTTATGTAAAAAGTAAAAAATTTTTCTTTAGAAAAATTTTTTTTTTTAATTCTTCTGCTATTTTTTTCCCAAAAAAATTTGAAATGTTTTGGTGTAGATTTCCATAGATATTTGGTTCCTGTTCAGACAAAGTTAATCTTTCGTCTACCGATACATTTTTTTTCAACCGAAATATTCAATCTCAGTTCTCTCAGAAATTTGATTTCGTTTTCAATATATGTTAAAGTTCGCATA
>BMAV01001374.1:0-21102 GCA_019973955.1 Trichonephila inaurata madagascariensis | reverse complement strand
ACCCCCAATAAACTTCGCGGATCCAACACGTCATAGCTATCGACAGATGGCTATGTCACAATTTTAAATAGGTCTATTAAATTTTGAATGTCGTTAGCATTATTGTCCTTGTTGGGGATAATCTGGGGTTGACTTTGTCCTTCCTTAGAATCATTATTTGCGTCTGGGATATTATTATTAGGGGAGTTGCTTCTGAGTGCATCAGCGAAGGAAATTCCTTCGATGGTGTTCTTACTATTGAATTTTTTGGCTTTGTTATGAAAAATGGGGGTTCCTTTTTTCGGTTTGGGGAATTTGAGACACTAAAGTAGCAGGCAGTATGCCCGTAGACCTGGCAATTAATGCAGAAGGAATTCTCCTGCCGTTCTTTTATTTCACAATCTTTTGTCAAGTGCTCTTCACCGCACTTGAGGCAACATGGCGTTAGAGGACAATTTGCCGCAGTATGATAAAAGTTATTACATTCAAAGTATTGAGTAATACCTCTCTAATGAGGTATTCCTGAACTCTAATTTACATATACCCCAAGCAGGTGAGATCGAAAATGGGTAAATTAATTGAATTTCTTGGGAGTGTAACGAGGAAAAAAAGGGAGTGGGTTTTTTTTAACTTTGGAAATTAATTGGTTACAAAGAGTAACCAAGGTCTTCTAAATCAGATTTAATATGTGATGATTAGTGCAACCGGGAAGTCCTTTAATTACGACTTTTATTGGTTTAATTTCTTTCGGGGGGATAACGTAAAATTCAAAGTTTTTATTTTCTTTCAAAAAATCCATGACACTTCTATGTTCATCGTCCGAATTAGGAAAGATTCTAATGAAATCTCTTGAGGTTTTATTAGTAATTTCAGGGTAATTATCATTTAGTAATTTAAATTGGTCTCAGTAATTATCTTTAAATTTTAACATGATGAGGGAAGGGGAGCTTGGGTTTTGGAACTACTAAAAATAGCCTGTGTACGCCACTGAGTACCATGGTTTGATGTTTGTGATCCGAGAACTCAACTATGAAACGAATTGAAAGTGAACATTTTGATCAAATTTATCTCTCTAAGAAGTAACTTAAGGTATCCGACTACTTTCGGAACAATGATTTTAAAAAAAGCGCATAAATGGATAATTTTCATGATATTTAGTGTCACTTAGATTAGAATATATGCATAAAATTGTTTTAAGAACACTTTGATAAAAAAAAGTTATTCAAATACAATATTTCGGCTAAAAATTAACTTAGAATAACCTTTTTTTCAAAATGTTCTCTTTTCGTGAAAAATGCTTCTATTATAATAATATTTTGCCTGTATATAGCTCAGACCTCTGTACAGAGGCTCGACTATGATTTTTGAAAAATTCACATTATTTTCAGAGTTACAAGCATTTGAAATAATTATCGGCGTTTTTTTCTTAATATTTCTCCCCTCTGTTGTGGTAAAACACGGATGAACCCACTTCTAAGTTATAAATTTAAAAAATTTAGTTGACCCCCCTGAAGGGGTTTCGGGAAGCTTTACCATACGGGCAAAATATTATTAAAATTAGAAACATTTTTTCAAAAAGGAAAATTTTAAAAAATGGGTCAATCTATGTTCCTTTTTGTAAAACACTGTCCCTTAAAAAATTTTTTTATTTTTAATACTATTCTTAAAACAATATTATATACATTTTTAATCTAAGGGATCCCAAATCCCCAAATATTTCCATTTTATACACTTTTGAAAATCACGTTTCCGAACGAAAGTCGGATCCCTTTTAACGTCGCCCCGTTCAGCTACAGGGAGGGTTTTTAGCGACGGACCACGAAATTTTGATCCATGGTCAAGGACGTGGACGACACCTGAGTTGGTCCCCCCTCTACAAACCCACCACCCCACACCAACAGGGGGACGTTTGAGTTTGACAGTTTTTAACGTCCGCTCCCCCACACGGGGTTTTAGTGGCCCCGGGGCTGGGGAAGTGGGACAAGGCCAGCCACGATTGGGATCCCTTTGACCACTGGCTACCGCAGCCACTGAGCTACTCAACAAAACTTATTAGTAAAACCTGATATATAAAGTTTGAAGAAGTTAAAAAAAAATTGGAAGTTTTAAAAAAAAATAAGGATTGCTGTGAATATATGAAAAGAAGCAGTCAATTTTTTTAATCAAATGTGTCTCTACGATTGCTTTGTAAATAAAAAAAAAATTACAAAAATTCTTACAAAACCCTGCTTTTTAGCTACACTTTTGCAAAAATTAAGCAACAGGTGGGGTTTTTTTGCCATAACTTCCAAAAAAATCATCTGGGGAGACATGAAATTTGAAATTTAAAAAGAGTATTATGTACGCAAAGGATGACGGAAAATGGCGCTGAAAAAAGGGAAAATAAAACGCATACGGTATGGAATCAAACAAAACAAGCTTTATTGAACGCATAATCGTGACTCATGATTGTCTATCCAACAGGAAGAACAACAAGCAGATGTACCTTAATATGGGTATATGCCCTCCCCTACTACAATGGTTGCTTGCACTGTCTCCGCATACCAGAACCAGCTGGTGAAAGCATTTCTTGAGGTAGGAGTGCCCATTCCTCAATCAACATCGCTTGAGTTGTTGGTTGTTCTCGATGATGTAAGCGTGTGGCAATATGTCTCCCAAAGCATCCCACACATGTTCGATGGGATTTAAATCGGGAGCACGCTGGCCAATCCATTCGAGTGATATCTTCATTTTCCAGCAGCTCCTCAACAGCAAGAGTGCGATGTGGCCGTGCATTGTCATCCATAAAATGAAGTCTGGCCAATGGCACCTCGGAAAAAGCATGCCAGGAAGAAGTACCTCCTCACAATAGCGATCCCCGATACGACCCTCTGTCGAAAATGTGAAGCTCAGTTCCGCGTTCAGCATAATACCACCCGACAAGAACTCCAGGACCACCGTAACGATGTCTTTCCTTGATGTTACTGGGATAAACCGGGTCCCAATCTCTCTCCAAATCAAACGCGTTGAGAATCGCTTCTGGTACTGAACCGACTCTCATCCGTAAATAGGACACGACTCCATTGATCAGTTGTCCAGTTTTGTGCTCTCTGTCCCACTGTAACGGTGGCTTCGGTGGCCATCTTTCAACGGGAGGCAGCGTTCAGGACGGCGGGCGAACAGATCCCCTTGTGAAGGCGTCTGGCTACAGTAAACCGCTACACTTGTCGACCTGTTGCTGTACAGAGTTTCTGAACAATGGCACTTACTGACTTCTGTCGATCTTTTTCGCCTGCAGGATGATATATCTGTCATCCCCTGCAGTTGTCGTCCCGGGCGGCCACACCAACCTTCTAACAGCTGTACCTGTGGTTTGGAACACTTTCAGCGCGCAAAACGACACTTTTGTTGATTCCGAACTCTGCAGCTACACTGGTGACAGTACGCCCCTCCTCCAGCTTTCCGATCATTCTTCCACGTGAAGTCATCCAGGTGATTTCTTCTAGCCATATTTCACGAACTGACTCACTGCACTTGCAGAGAATATGGTGAATTGCGTCTCCGTCCTTCATTTCATTCTACTGTTGAGCAGCGCACGCCGACATCCCGTTTTGCGTACGCTCACATCGCTTCTGACGTTTTGTTCCGGGATATTTGCATACGCATGACGTTTCTACTGACTTACGTGTTCCCTACTGATCTCCAGACCTCCCTTTCTGCAATTTCATGGTTATCTGCTAAATTTTTACATTGTTGCTTAAGTTTTGCACACCAGTGTAGTATAACACCGAAACCAGATAATTAAGATTGTTGTGAATTAAATGTAAAATGTATATAGATGGCACTGCTGTACTCAGTTCTGTAATGTTCTTTGTGCTGTATCCATGTTTTCTGTGTCGTCTAAGAAAATGAACCAAAATGCTTAAAAGATGGACTGAATTACTGGAATAATGAACATATAATGGATAATTGTCTCTATCTGCACAATAGAATCAAAGATTTGGGGAATACATCAAAGATTGCTTAAGATTATGAATGGCATGATAAAAGAACCTATAAATATGGATATAGCAAATGATTGCTTTTGTTCTGTTTTATCGATAAATATTTCGAGAGAAAACCAGTTAAAATCGGAAAATACAGTCGAATATCTATGTTAACGAAGTCGCTAAATTTTGAAAAAAGTTTGTTATGTGGAAAATTCGTTAAGGTATCCGACTACGTTCGGATCCATGATTTTAAAAAGCGCATAAATAGATAATTTTCATGATATTTAGTGTCATTTAGATTAGAATACATGTTTAAAATTGTTTTAAGGACATTTTGACAAAAAAAAATTATTTAACTACAATATTTTGGCAAAAAATTAACGTAGAATAACCTTTTTTCCAAATGTTCTCCTTTTGTGAAAAATGCTTCTATTATACTAATATTTTGCTTGTATATAGCTCAGACCTCTGAACAGAGGCTCAACTATGATTTTTGAAACATTCACATTATTTTCAGAGTTAGAACCAATTGAAACAGTGATCGGCGTTTTTTTCTTAAAATTTCTTCCCTCTGTTGTCGTAAAACATGGATAAACCCACTTCTAAGTTATGTATTTCAAACATTCTAGTTGAGCCTCTGTACAGAGGTGTGAGCTATATACGGGTAAAATATTATTATATAATAGAAGCATTTTTCACAAAAGGAGAATATTTTGAAAATGGTTCATTCTATGTTCATTTTTTGGGAAAATATTGTACTTAAATAATTTTTTATTGTAATACTATTCTTAAAACAATTTTATATACTTTTTTAAATCTAAGTAACACTAAATATCATAAATAGTATCCATTTATACGCATTTGCAAAATCAGGGTTCTGTACGTAGTAAGTAGATATTAATTTTTCAATCATAAAATTTTCTTAATTCCAGAAAAAAGTTCGTAAAATAGAGGTTTGTAAAATGGAGATCCGATTGTATATAGACTGATTGCTACAAAATGCCGCTCTTTGAAGCTAGACATGAGGGTTATATATATATATGTCCTACGGATCTCGTACTTTTCAACCTCGTTTAAATGACGAGGATGAAACATGTGTGAACTAAGGACCCATCCCACTCTTCAAACTTTCATAAGGCACTCCGATATAAGGAATTGAAATTTTGATGTATTCAAAACCTAAAAATACTGAACTTAAAGATGATAAGTTTAATGTCTTGGTTTTAAAGAAAGAAACTTTTCTTCTAGAAATTTTTTTTTAAAAAATTGTAACAGCACTGATTCTTATTAACACATCTAATTCTGAAGACATGCCACATGCAAAACAGAAGAGGAAAAATTTGATCTTCACATTTTTTCTACGTCGTTTCTTTTTTTATTTTTTTAGGTAATTTATGTTTCATGAAATTTAAATTGGAACATAATCTGTTCTGTAATATGTTTCTTAGAATTCGTTTTAATATGTTTATTTAACAGGGAATAAATACCATCACATAAAACAAGTACTTTTAAAAATTCGATTAAAAACTTTTAGGGTTTTTGATGCGACCGGTTTTTGTTTTTCCCTGAACTAGGACCTGATTTTTGTTTAAATTTATTGTTCGTATTAACTTTAAAAAATGTGTATAAATCCTTTTTTCTCCCTAAGCCGTTTTTTTTTTTTCAATTTATACTATTAGTTCACACTCTCCTTATATATATGTCGCAGGGAAATGATTAAATTAGAGATTTCATCAAATCCATAAAAGAGATAATTCTTTCATGCAAGATGTTAAAATAAGAACTCTTTAAGGTGATTTCCCTAAAGAAAGTAAGTGATTTGATCAAATCCCCAATCTGTTTCAGTGATATGATGAAATAATATTGTTAAGAGTTTAAAAGTGTTCGTTTAGCAAATAGGGTGCATTATCAAAAGTAGAATAATTAATACAACAATAATCATTTAATTACAAATTATTTATTCGAAATTAATTAACAAAATAGTTAGATAATAAAGCTGGTATTTTTCTTTAAAAAAAAGAAATTTGTAGTAGAATTTCAAACATTTGTTTTAAAAAATTATACATTAATGTATTACTTCAGAAATATCCTGCTTTATTTGTAACAACTTTTTTTAGTTATAATTTCCCTTTTTAAAAAAAGTTTTTATTAAAAAAACTTACAGAAATTAATGGTTTAGTTTTTAAAATAATAAAAGGACGAGTAGGAGGACACTTTTTTCGAGGAAGGACAGAATTTATAAAGAGGACTGTCCCTTCAAATAAGGGACGAATTGGTCTCATCTTCAGAAACAATCGAAAAAAAGAATCACATAATTTTTGGATTGCATATAATTTCCACCTGGTAAATATTATGACTAAAAAGTTTGATTTTGGGGTTAAAAATTTAATGATTTTTTTCCCCAAATTTTTTTTCCAGAAGTAACATTAATGTCGAACACATGGGTGGGGTTTGGGGTTCAAACCCTTCCGATAGACCAACACAATTTTAATTTTTGGCCCCTTTCCTTGAAAATAGCCTGTTAGATCGTGGAGACTGGAGTCTAGGCCAACTCCTCCACTTCATATCTGGCAGTGGCTGAGCTTAGTGATGCACTCATGATTGGGTGGGAGGTATGGCAAATGAATGCAGGAACCAATGGGATGCAACCAGGGTACTTGGTTTCGGCGACGGTTACTATTGAATGAGAGAGCTGTTGTTCCCTGTATAAATCCGTACCCGGCTCGGTAGAAAAATCATGAAACTATTTGAAATAAAAAGGCAATTAAATTAGAAATAAAAAGGTCTAAGGAAATAAATGAGAGAGTAGAAAAATTTTGAAATAATTTGGGGGTTTAAATTAATTTTCTAAAAGTTCTACAAAATGAGAGAAACGCTTAGCTTGTAATCGGTAGTGGCTTTAAGAGCTGGGGAGAATTTCGTATTAATTTGAAATTGCTTTAAAAGTGAGAATGTTTGTGCGACATCTTACTCACCGCGTTCTTCTTCTAACATAACTCTACGTTCAACGACGGCCACGATTAATGATAAAACTTTTCCAACCCAATATAAAGAGAGAAACAAAGCAACGAATACTGATAAGATAGCGCTTTGGGATAGAAAGGTTTGCGGTGAAAGGAAGGGCCAACGTCACTTAGAAGGAAACTGGTGTGGGAACAGGTTTCGGAACAAGTGTTTTAGACGGCCTACTCACAGGAAAGAGAAGGCATACCTTCGATAAATAATATTTATAAGGGAAGGTAATTGTACACGAGAATTACACATCTATCTACAAGTAGCAGAATAGATGAGAGTCTTCAATAAGGTAGGGAGGTTGCTCTCTAAACGATAATGATATATAGAAAGAAAGCTAAGGTGAGCTGATAATTAGTATACTTAAGATAAATTACCGTCTGATTTGTTGCGTTCACAGGCTTTAAATATTCGGCCTACTTTGTGGCGGCTTTATTCTCATACCCATTAGTTTGTTCATTAAGATATAAGTAAATTTAAGTTACTATTCTTAATAAAAGTTGTATTAGAATTATAAAAATGTCTCATCCTTCAGATAATCCCATAAACTGCGAAGGATCCAACGCATTAGCGCTGTCGGCGGATGGCTTTATGTCACAATTTTAAATAGGTCTGATAAATTTTTGAATGTCGTTAGCATTGGCCAAATGCCTTGTTGGGGATAATCTGGGGTTGACTTTGTCCTTCATGAAGATCGCATTATTTGCGTCTGGGATATTATTATTAGAGGGGGGATTTAGCTACCGGAGTGCATCAGCGAAATTCGCTTCGATGATGAACAACTGTGAATTTTGGCTTTGTTTATGAAAAATGGGGTTCGCTTTTCGGGTTTTGGGGAATTGCGGGGCTTACTAAGTGGCAGGCGGTATGCCGTAGACCGCAACGGTAATGCAGAAGGAATTCTCCTGCCGTTCTTTTGGCTTTCCACAAACTCTTTGTCAGAAGTGCTCCTTCACCGCACTTGGGGAGCAGCTTATCAGCGTTAGGACTTGTTGCGCACGGTATACATTACAAAAGGATTATTTACATTAAAAAATTGTGGTAAGCCTCTCCTGGCCAAAGGACATTCCTGAACTCAGTGCTTTTATACCCCAAGCAGGTGAGATCGAAGAGTGGGTAGAATTAATTGGAATTTCTTTGGGGTGTGGCAGAGGGAAAAAGAGGGAATTGGGTTTTGTAACTTTGGAATTAATTGGTTACAGCTTTGGTGACAAGAATGAAAGCAAGAAGGTCTTCACAAAATCAACTTGTATGTGATGGCTTGGTGGCCAGGGGTCTTCAGAGTACGACTTTTGTGGTTTCATTTTCTTTCGGGGGATAACGGTAAAAATTCCGAAGTTTATTTTCTTTCAAAAGTCACTTGACACTTCTGTGTTTCATCATGGTCGGAATGCGGAAAAGAATCTAATAAAATTTCTTGAGGTTTTATTAGTAGAAATTTCAGGGTAATTATCTGACTAGTATTTAAATTTGGTCTCCCAGTAATTGTCTTTAAATTTTTTAACATGATACCGAGAGAACTTGGGTTTCAGGGCTGCACTAAAAGAAATAACTGTGTACACTTGCACTGGGGAGGTACCATGGTTTGATGTTTGCAGCCAGACGATCCGAGGCCTCAACTATGAAACGAATTGAAAATTGTTTATTTTGAATCAAATTTATCTCTCTAGAAGTAGCCCCAAGGTATCCGAACTACTTTCCAGGAATAGCAATTTTAAAAGCGCATAAAATTGGATAGTACAAAAGCGGTAGTATTTGGTATTAAGCAGATTGCAGGGCGTATATACATGGTGAACACACTTTGATAAAAAAAAAAAGTTATTCAATACAATATTTCGGCTAAAATTAATAGCACCCAGGGGCAACGCTTTTTAAAAAGAATCGGGTCTCTTTTCACGGCGAAAAAATAAGCACCTATTACTGTCCATCATTTTTGCCTGTATATGGCTCAGACTCTGTGCAGAGGAGCTCGAGCTATGATTGCAGAAAAAGGAGATTGCATTATTTTTCCAAGAAGGTTACAAGCACATTTGAAATAATTATCGGCGTTTTCTTAATATTTTCTCCCTCTGTTGTGGCGGTAAAAGCACAGGATGGGAACCCACTTCTAAGTTATATAGAATTTCAAAAAATTCTAAGTTGGTATATTTAAAGGGGTCACAGAGAGCTCTCTCCACAGGCTTAAAAGTATATTACATTATAATAGAAACGACACTTTGCAAAGGGAAAATATTTTTGAAAAATGGGGTCAAATCTATACCTTACATGATACCTTTTTGATCCACAAAACACTGACGCTTTTAAATAATTTTTATTAGCGTACTATTCTTAAAACAAGCTAATGGCCACTGCCATTTTCTGGTCGGCTCGGGAGGTGAGCGCTTTCAAAATAAAATAAAGGCTCATTTGTTGGGTGCTCCGCGCCACACATGTCGGGCGAATTCGATTACCCTTAACGATCACCCACTGTTCAGCCACCACTTTGAGGAGCTTTTTAGCGACGAAGGACCACGCCGATTACGATCCACTGGTCCAGGAAGTGACGTGGAAACACACTGAGCTGGTACCCCTCTGCAGAACTACCCACCACTTTTCCAGCAAGGGGACGTTTGCACGGGCACAAACCACAGAATTTTAACGTTACGCGCATCTGCTTCGCCTACACGGCAGGGTTTTACGTGGCACTGGAAACCACGAAGTCGTGACAAGGCCGGCCACGATTCGATACCTTGACCACTCGGCGGCCTTTTTGAGCTACTCAACAAACTTTATTAGTAGGGAAACCTGATATCTATAAAGTTTAGAAAAGGAAGTTAAAATTAGGAAGGTTTTTAAAAAAATATATGATTCCTTATTGAATATATGAAAGAAGCAAGTCAATTTTTAAATCAAATGTGTCTTCTCTACGATTGCTTTGTAAAAATAAAAAATTACAAGGAGAATTCTTACGAAACCCACTAGCTTTGTTAGCTACACTGGTGATACCAAAACTTTAAGCTTCTGGAATTGGGTTTATTGCCATAACTTCACGAAAAAAATCATCCTGAGAGACATGAGATTTCTGAAATGAGGAGAAATGCCTGTACGCAAAAGGATGACGAAAGCATCGGCGCTGAAAAAGGAATAAAACGCATACGGTATGGAATCAAACAAAAAACAAGCTTTATTGAACGCATAGCATCGTGACTCATGATTGTCTATCCAACAGGAAGAACAACAAGCAGATGTACCTTAATATGGTATGTACCTCCCTTACTACAATGAAGTTTTCGCTTTGCACCCGCGCGGAAACCTACTCAGAACCAGCGCGATTGCATTTTGAAAACATTTCTTGAGGTAGGGTGCATTTACCTCAAATCCTTTCAGGTTTGGTACCCAATTCTCCGAGATGATAATAAGCGTGTGGCAATACGTCTCCCCAAAGCATCCCACACACATGTTCGATGGATTTAAATCTACAGGGAGCACGCTTTGTCAATCCATTCAGTGATATCTTCATTTTCAAGCGCAGCTCCTCAACAGCAAGAGTACGTGTGACAACTGTCATCCATAAAATGAGAGAAGTGCAGCCAATGGCACCTCGGAAAAAGATACTGGGAAGAAGTGCCTCCTCACAATATGATCCCCGTTGCGATTTTCAATAGAAAATGTGAAGCTGTAGTTCGCGTTCAGCATAATACCAGCAGGGCAAAGAACTCCGGGACCACCACCTTAACGATGCAAATAACCAGGTGACACTGGGATAAAACCAGGGTCCCAATCTCTCTCAAATCAAACGCGTTGAAATCGCTGGTACTGAACCGACTCTCATCCGTAAATAGGACACGACTCCATTGATCCAGTTGTCCAGTTTGTGCTCTGTCCACTGTAAACGGTGGCTTCGGTGGCCATCTTTCAGCAGGCAGCGTTCGGGACGGCGGAGCGAGACAGATCCCCTTTGGCGAAGAAGGCGTCTGGCTACACTGTTAAACCGCGCTACACTTGTCGACCTGTTGCTGGCCGCAGAGTTTCTGAACAATGGCACTTACTGACTTCTGTCGTCTTTTTTTCGCCTGCAGGATGATATCACAATAAATGTCCCCTGCGGTTGTATCCTGTGCGTCCTCGGGCGGCCACACCAACTGCACAGCTGTACCTGTGGTTTTGGAACGCACTTCCAAGCGAAACTGACACTTTTGTTGATTCCGAACTCTTGCAGCTACACTGGTGACGAGTACGCCCCTCACTCAGCTTTCCGATCAATTCTTCCACGTGTGAAGTCATCCGGTGATTTACTTCCTTATGGCTACTGGAAGGCGACTCTTGCAGAGAATGGGTAGACTAAGTCGCAAAATGGCTATTTATTCTACTGTTGAGCAGCGCACGCCGGCATGCGTTTGCGTACGCTCACATACCTGTTGTTTTGTTCTGATATTTTGCATACACGCGACGTTTCTACCTGACACGTGTTCCCTCTACTGGTCACCGAAGACCTTTCCCGCTTTTCTGCCTGTTCATGGTTGTATCCACTAATTTTTACATTGTTGCTTAAGTTTTGCACACACAGTGTATAACACACCGAAACAAGATAAATGCAGATTGTTTGTGAATTAAAATAAAAAAATGTATATAGATGGCATAGCACTCAGTTCTGCGCGTATGTTTCATTTACTGTATCATGTTTTCTATAAATCTAGAAAGAAATGAACCAAAATCTTAAAAGATGGACACGGGTATACTGGAATAATGTAGTATATAATGGATAATTGTCTCTATCTGCACAATAGATAAGATTTGGGAGTCATCAAAAAGGTGCCAAATTACATGGTGGCATGATAAAACCCTCGTACTCGGTCCGCAGCCAGCGACCAGTTGCTTTTTGTTCTGTTTTACATCGATAGCAATCTTTTCCAGAAAAAACCAGATTAAAATCTGGAAATACAGTCGAATATCTGCTCATTGGCGAGAAGTCGCTAAATTTTGAAAAAGTTTGTTATATGGAAAAATTCGTTAAGGTATCCGACTGCGTTCGGATCCATGGAGATTTTAAAAAAACGCATAAATGCGATAATTTTCATGATATTTAGTGTCATTTAGATTAGAATACATGTTTAAAATTGTTTTAGGAACATTTTTGACAAAAAAGTATTTAACTACAATATTTTTGGCTTAAAAAAAATTAACGTAGAATAACAGCACTTAAATGGTACTATCCTTTTGTGAAAAAATGCTTCTATTATACTACATATTTTGCTTGTATATAACTAGACCCACTCTGAACAGAGGCTCAACTACTGTTTTTGGTTCATGCAATATTATTTTCAGAGTTGAACCAAATTCTGAAGCATAATTGATCGGCGTTTTTCCTTGCAGAAATTTTCTTCCCTCTGTTTGTCAGTAAAACATACAAGGATAAACCCACTTCATGATTTACATGCTAATTTCAAACACTTCTGAGTTTGACCTCTGGCACCCAAGTTGTAGAGCTATACGGGTAAAATATTATTATGTAATATGAAGCATTTTCACCAAGGAGGGTATATATTTTAAATGGTTTCATTCTATGTTCATTTTTGGGGAAAATATTGTACTTAAATATTTTTTATTATGCAACTACTTAAAACAATTTCTACTTTTTAAATCTAGTAACACTAAATATCATAAATAGTATCCATTTACCACTGCATTTTGCAAAATCATCGGGTTCTGTACGTGAAAGTAGATGTAATTTTTTCAATCATATTTAAATTTCGCAATTCCCAAAAAAAGTTTTAGCTAGAAACAGGGTTTGTGTAAAATGGAAGTCGATTGTATATAGACTTGATTTTCTAAAAAATGCCGCTCTTTGAAGACATGAAGGGGTTACTTAACCATATATGTCCTACGGATCTCGTACTTTTCAACCTCGTTTAATGACGAGGATGAAACATGTGTGAACAGGACCCATCCACTCTTCAAACTTTTCATAAGGCACTCCAATATAAGGAGATTGAAATTTTGATGTATTCAAAACTTAAAATACTGAACTTAAGATGATAAGTTTAATGTCTTGGTTTTAAGAAAAGCTTTTTCTTCTAGAAAATTTTTTAAAAATTGTAACAGCACTGATTCTTGACCCAACTTACCATCTAATTCTGTGACACACCTTCCCCAAAACAGAAGAGGAAAAATTTGAATCTTCACACATTTTTTCTACACGTCGTTTTCTTTTTATTTTTTTAGGTAATTTATATTTCCTTAATTCAAATTGGGCATAATCTGTTCTGAAATATGTTTCTTCAGAATTCGTTTCATCATTTATTTAGCAGGGGCAAATACTGCATCATAAAATAAGTACTTTTAAAAGAGATTGATTAAAACTTGGGGTTTTGGTGCGACCGGTTTTTGTTTTCCTAGACTTTGGGACCTGATTTTGTTAAATTTTATTGTTCCCGTATACTTTTCAAAAAATATTATTATAGAAATCCTTTTTCACTCCCTAGCCGTTTTCCAATTTATACCCTATTAGTTCCACACACTCTCCTTATATATAAGAGGAAATAGTTAAATTAAGTTTCATCAAATCATAAAGGGCATAATTGCTTTCCATGCAAAAGATGTTGCATCATTTCTTTAAAGGTGATTTCCCTAAAAGTAAGTGATTTGATCAATCCCAAATACTGTTTTGCCGTGATATGATGAAATAATAATTTATTTAAGAGTTTAAAATTTCGTTTAGCAAATAAGTGCATTATCAAAAGAGGTAGAATAATTAATACACGAAAACAATAATCAATTTAATTTACAGTATTTCATTTAAATTGATTAACAAAATAGTTGGAGCGTATCGGCCGGTATTTTTCTTTTAGAAAAAAAAAAAGAAATTACATATTAGAAAATTTCGTATTTGTTTTTAAAAAATTATACATTAATGTATTACTTCAGAAATATCCTGCTTTATTTGTAACAACTTTTTTTAGTTATAATTTCCCTTTTTAAAATAGCTTTTTTTATTACCAAAAAACTTATCTATAAAGAGGGCGTGGTCGAATTCCCTAATCTGTTTGTTTACACTTTTCAATTGAAGTTTTATTCAGTTACTAATTTTCAGGCATACAAAAGTGACATATAAATCGAAAGATAATAATGCAAATATAACTAAATAAACCTAAAAAATGATATTTAGGTCATTTTGTATTGGTGCATCGCATCAAAAGCCAGGCGCTACCTGGCACGGGCCAGAAAGAATTGAGGTAAAGGCAATGGTAACAAGAGAAAACAAAAGCACAAATGTTAACTGATTTCATTTCATCATTTCCTTTCAAACCAGTTCGAGGGATATGATTAAATCACTTTTTCCATCCGGGAAATGGACTAGAAGGCGTTATTTTAACATCGCACGTACGAAGATTGTTTCGCTCCCTTAGAAAGCCTAATTTTCTAAATATTTCCCTGCGAAACATATATGCTCCAGGCATATAAGTTCCAAAGTACAATGAATACTAACCAATTGCTTTTTTATTCATCTGCTCCGGTTCGATACATTTTGGGCTTTATCGCACTTGATGATAACCCTGATTTTTCAAATATTGCTCAAATTTTCATTGAATTCTATTTAAATTAATGAATAAAAATATAACGAACAAAAGTAATAGTCCAACTTCCATATATAAAAAGGAAAATCTCGCTCTTTGTTTTAGCGCAATGGAAAAGCGCGTTGGCCATTAATCAAATGTCATGAGTTCAAATCCTAACTGGGATAGCCTAATTTCTGAGGATGTAATTTATGATTGAATAAATAGAAACAAAAGTAATAGTTCAACACCATACATTGAAAGGAAAATTGCTTTCTATTTTGCCACTTAATATTGTGATTTTGCCATATGTATATACATGTTTATATTAATTGTAATTATTTGATGAAAAGTAACTAAAATAAAATTTTTCTTTGTTGACTTAAAAGTGAGTAGGCTTAAATTTTTTTTACATACTTACTTGTTAAAAAGTAAAACAATAAGATCCTTTAAAAGAAATAGCAAATGTATCCTTTTTATAAAATTTCAACTATAGCTTAGATACTTTTTCTTTAAAAAAAACAATTTTAAAACATGCCGTTTTTGCGGAAAATGGTAAAAAAAATTCTTGCACTGCATTATTAAGACTGTATGTGATTGTCTGACATTTTCGAAAGAAGGATGATTAGAAAAATTAATGTTTGAAATATTTTTACTAATTCTGAAAATTAGTTTCTATAATTTGTCTAAAATTCATCGCTTATCGGTCGAACTTACCACGTAACTGGGTAACTTATACTGCTTTGATGTTTGCGTACGTTTTTAGTTACATAGATCTAACTTTTTTTCTTAGAAATTAATCAACAGTCATCTAGCCCCGTAATTTCCTAACTGACTGGAGCATCGACATGGTGTTCGGTCAGTTGAATTTTGAAATTCAATTCCACCGAATGAAAAAATGCTGGCTAAGCAAAATCTGTCGAAGATTGTGTTAAAGAAGAGGTACCGTGACGCAGCAAATATTTTGGTTGCAGTAAATTACTAGGTCTGTAATCGTTAATTAAAACTCTAGCATTGTTCAGTTTAATGCAATCCAAATCCCGCCATAAATTAGTTTCAGTATAAATCCTGTGTGAGAAATTTTTTGGCAAGGCTACACGCGGTACTCTTTTTCAAAAAATATTTTGGAACAGTTACGGTAAAATATTCGATGTTTTTATATTTAGATCATATTATTAAGCCCCAATTCTGTAAGTAAAAAGTCAGTTTGAGCCCAGTCATTGTTACAATTTTAAAAATTAGGAATGTTTGAGTATTTTCAAATTTACACACTAAAATACTCAATTTTAAAAATTTTTTAATTGATTTTAAGTTATTTACATGTTTTCTTGGGTTTATTGCAAACAAAAGATAGTATATATTTGAAAATCCTTCGCATTTGATTTAATAATTATTTTTTCTAAGGAAAAACCTGGAAAAGAACACAAAATTTTTTTAAAATATCAGATTTAGCATTTTTTAGAAAAATAACTAGAAGATCTCAATGGCCTAATCGATACTAACTTTTATAGAACATACGTTTGGAAGAATATACAAAAAAATTCAAGGCTTTTATCTTGAACAGGAAAAAAAAAGCCTTAGAGATTAGAAAAACACTTATACCTTCAAAATTGAAAGTCTGAGAAAAACTCATTTAAGGTTTTACTGAAGGTCTGAAACAAAACTTATAAAATACCCGTAAAACTCTGATTTTTTAATATGTTACATTTTTCAATGTATGTTCTGCATTAAAACTTATTATTTTAATTAAGTGATAAGCTGTGTCATTTTTTGGTGGGGGCTGTTGTCAGTTTATTTAAACTTTATCTTAACCTGTATTTTTCACAAAGTTTTTGCATTATACAAAAAGGAATTTATGTACAAATAATAACTTGATACTAATTTAAGCTAAAATAGGAGTGGGTTTTCCCATATAATTTAATTTTCAGTTTTTTAAATTGGGGCAGTTTAGTAAGTTTTAGCTCTTGGGTTTGTATGTTAATCATCTCAATCAGTCACGCACGCATGCATATCTGTTACAGTCTAGCATATAATTACTATAACAAGTAATATAGAATATTTTTTAAATGTCAAGTTCCTACTTAGGTCAACAAAGAAAATTTTATTTTAGTTACTTTTTATCAAATAATTACAATTAATATGAATATGTATATACATATGACAAAATCACAATATTAAGTAGCAATTAATTTTTATTAATTACCATTAAAGTATCGTCATTCAAAAAATTGTGTACAGAAAATTTCAGCTCAAATGAGCACTTTAAAACGTGAGAAAGACAAACCTTTTAAAGTTTTGACACATGTCACCAAAATGGTCGCTAAGTCGCCAGAATTGATGTCAACGCGGTTGTATTTGTAATTCTTCGAATAATTAGTTTTAATCAATTAATTTTTTAATTATAATTAAATCACAGTATTGATAAATCTAAATAATCATTGTATATATAAAATTTCAGCTCAATGGAGCGCTTTAAAATGTATTTTATCAACGATTGAAAATTTGAACAAGATATATGGAGATTGTGAACTTATAGTAAAAATTGAAAAAAGGAATTGCAAAAGGTAACGATATACGTGATGTATCATATACTTGCTGTTACCTGGCCGATTCTTTGGGTATTTTATGAAGTTTTATGACTATTTACCATTTTTAACACACTTTTATTAATTTCATCTGTATGTAAAGGAATATTTGAATTCGATTTTTACCCCCTTTAAAAGGGCATATTAATTGAAAATTTTGCACACTTGTCAAGGACCGCAATGGCAATACAATAGTTTAATAATTTTGTCCCATTGTCCTGATCGAGATTATCAGGAGTAACGATTTCCCCATTTCCAGATTTGGCGACTGAAAAAATCATGTTACAACCCTAAAGCGAAAACGCTCATAACTCAGTGGCTCAACAGCCCATGAGGGCCGTGCCCATATCAGTATACGTGACCTTGAGCCCTGAAGTGCATGAGCAGATGTTTCGGTCAAGTGGTCAGTCTGATGCAAAAACCCAGTGTTATGCTCACAAGAAAGCTTAGTTCTCATTTATCGATCCACTGAAGAGATGGGAGGCTGAGTCGACCTTGCCCAGCCCGGAGTCTGAACCTCAAACCTGTGGTGGGGAAGCACTATGCACTACCACTGAGCCACTGGGATTCTGAAAACGCTCATGGTTAATACAAATACAACAAACAAATAAAAAGAGTTATTTAGAAAGGAGGATGCGTCAAAGCGAATTTCGCTATCGAAATTACATAAAAGCAATTGCCTGTTTTCCACCGAAAAGTAGATTAAAAAGACTCGAGTAGTTTAAATAGTTTATATTCTAATTGCTTGCAACCCAGACATAAAGTCTGATTTTTTAAATGCTTTTGTTGGATCTGTGGAATGGAACATCATTCATTGCCTCATTTTACCAAAAGAGCTGAGAATTGATTCAGATGTGACACCGGATTAAATAATTTCTCACAAACTCTTCGATTCAAAATGTATACTTTTATGTCTAATGCTAATGCAAGTTTCAGAGAAAATATTGAAGCTCTTTTTAGCGAAAAATATGATTGACCTTACAACTTTTTGCACATTAAATATTTCAAACTTAGCTCTTCCAGATTTTATTCAGTTTGCTGATTCTACATTTTGCAAACCAGGCCGTATCGATGCACTGATAGGATGCCAATGTGTATTCCACATTCTAAAAAATGACCTCTTTAAGATAAATTCATCAATGAATAAATGATAGTTTAAAAAAAACCTAAACAAAACACGCTTTTATAATTAATCGAACTAAGAATTGAAAAAAAAAAGTTCTTAACATAAGAATAAAATAACAAACAAGAAAGATTAATGGAAGTTAAGGTACATCCGACTACGGTTTGGAACCATGATTTTAAAGAGCATAAATGTATAAGTGCATATTTGGCAGGTGTCACTTAGGTTAGAATACATATATAAAAATTAAGGACATTATGACAAAAAAATTACTTAAATACAATGTACGGTAAAAAATTAACTTAGAATAACCTTTTTTTCCAAGTAACACTCCTTACACATGAAATGCTTCTATTATATAATAATATTTTTGCCCCTGTATATAGCTCAGACTTACTCCTGTACACAGGCTCGACTATGATTTTTGAAAAATTCAGATTATTTTCAGAGTTACAATAGACAAATAATTATCGGCGTCTTTTTTCTTAAAATTTCTCCCCTCTGTTGTTTGTAAAGTATAAAAACAGGATGACCTTACTACAGTTATAGCGAACAAAAATTCCCAGTGGCCTCTGCAGCGAGGTCTGAGCTATATACAGACAAAATATTATTATAATAAAGCATTTTCACAAAAAGAAGCATACTGAAAATGGGTCACTCTATGTTCATTTTTGTCAGAAATATTAATGATAAACTTTTTATTGTTATACTATTATTACAACAATTTTATAAACATTTTCTAATGTAGTGACACTAAATATCATAAATATTACCCATTTATACGCTTTTACAAAACACAGTTCGAGTGTTGCCCTTCTCCTTGATTATCAGTGTGAGCTAGAAGGCGGAATAAATGAAGAACTAGCTGCCCTGATCTTAATATGACTTTATTAAGACCCAGCGCTTTAAACTTTAACCTTCAGCTTGGAATTAGATATAATATGATATGGGGAGAAGTCTGCGGTGGCTAAACACACAAATATATAACCATGGCTACCGAGTAACTTAACCCCGGACTACTATCAATAACTAACTCGCCTAAAACCAATTCCGATGCTGTCACAGATCAGGTATATTTAAATAGTCACTCCTATGCTGATCCAACGAAGTGTCACTTAACTTAATCCTACTTGAAGTTGTGAGGTTCAATGGCGTGCAATGGTATGCACCTTGACCTAGAGCTCCTCCTACCCAGGAATACTTCTGTTGGCTGTCCTTAACCTTTCAAAACCTCTTCCACACTTAATTCACGGACTATCCTCTCATAGCTTTTACCCCAAAGTACCCACTTGCTTTTTCTCATAACTTCTATTATTTAAAGTTTCCCCTGGCCTTCCCTTAAAACAGCTTATGGTTTGAGTTTGGAAAAAAGGTTGCCATTCATTCGGCCCCAAAGAGAGCCCAAAAAGACATGTATAAAAAGACATGAAGGCCGTCGTACCTTTACTTTTCATTTTACGCTTACTCTGCATTTTGGAACAGGACCAGTAAGAAATTATAACAATTGATATCTAGAACCCCACGCTTTTATCACAATGACAATAGAATTAATACACTTATTATTTATGTTGACTAAAAAAAGACTAGGTAAAATAAAATAATGCATAGAATAGAATATATTTAAAATAAAAACTAACATTAAGTAGATTAGGACTAAACTCAAATCAAACTTACAACATTAACTTAACTCAATGGTGCCACAGCCCAAGGCCTACTGTGCCCAGTATACGCGACTCTGTATGCCCAATATACTACTCAGTATACGCGACCTTGGACCCTGAGGTGCATGAGCAGATGTTCCAGTCAAGTGGTAAGTCTGGTGCCAAACCTCTAGTGTTAAGTTCCCAAGCAAGCTTGGTACTCATTTATCAGCCCACCGAAGGGATGAAAGGCTGAGTCAACCTTGCCCAGCCGGGTGTTTGAACCTCGAACCTGTAGCGTGGAAGTGCGATGCACTAACCACTCAGCCACCGGGTTTAAGCTTACAACATTATTATATAGATTAGGAAAAATTCAAAATATTTTAATATATAGAATAAATAACATTATATGATGAAGAAGTGTATTTATTATTATTTTTTGCTACTATAAAATAACTAGCACTCGTAACTTCAAGAAATAAGCGTCACGCAACCAGTAGAAGTGTTTAGATCAAGAACAAGAAGTCGTATGAGCCCCCCTCCTCCCATTTATGTATTTCAGATGCAGTTATTTTTCAAACATAACTGTTAGGAGGAGTGATTGAAGTTGTGGAACCACTGTGAATTTCAATTTTCCCATGAAGTTCTGTGTTTGTGTCCTTCAAATCGGTCTTGCATTGTCGTGATGCAAAAAAAAAGCCAGCTCAGGTGTCGTCCACGTCACTTGACCATTGTTCAAAATTACGTGGTCCGTCGCCGAAATCCCTCGTGTAGCTGAACAGTGCGATGTTAATATTCAATCAGTCAATCAAAGCGAGGGGTCTGCGTCAAAAGGAAAAAAAGGGGGTATGGGTTCATGAGGCGCAAGCGGGGTCTACGATTGTGGCTCTCATTCAACCAGTTCGTAACTTAAATTTTAACTTTCAACAAATGGAATAAATACCCCACATACAGTAGGGTATTACCTATTTATTTACGTAATATTTTATTTAAAAGTAAACATATATATTTGTCTATTTCGAATTATGAAATATCCCGTGAAAGTTTTCAATTGCTTTTACTAGTGAAAAGAAATTTCAGCGGGGTGGCCTATCTTCACAACAGCAGCAACAACAACAACAACAACAAAAAACCCAGACATTGGAGGACATTTAGAATTAAACCTAAGAATTAAAATTGATGCCAAATGATAAAAATATGTTAAAGAGCATCAAATTCATTCCTCCCATTAAAGCCATTTGTTTGTGGCTGAATTTTTTAAAT
>BMAV01001373.1:0-34166 GCA_019973955.1 Trichonephila inaurata madagascariensis | reverse complement strand
AACAAAAGGGCTTTCAGATTTTGCCATAGTCTCAATTGCACCCGAAATCTCAGAAGAAACTGTTTAACCCAAAACCATTTACAAATTTGTTTCTCAAAAAGCCAGAAAAGTTATTTTATAGTTACAGAAAAATCTGGCGTATAACGTGCTCCTACACATATTCGCCGTATAAACCCCTCCCCCCTTTTTACAAAAGAGACCTGCAATGCATGTGCGCAATGATCTTGTTTTTTTGAAGTCCATTCAATTTTTTTTCCAAGCTCTAGTAAAATAGTGTATTTTCAAATTAAATTTTAAAGTTCAAAAGGGAATGTTATTTTTTTCCCCAAGAAACAGTATTTCAATATATGAAAAAGTCTGATTTTTTTTCTATCTCATTGTATTTTTAAAGCTCTCATTTTTATACCCGGCTAAAACGCGCATCAGTAATTTCGATCTTTTTTTTTTGAGTTAAAAAGTGCGCGTTATACACCGGATTTTTATAGTTTATAACGTTTAGTAAAAGGACGTTTATGTACTTTTCGTTTCACGAGATTTGTGCGTTAGGTTTTTTTTTTTTGGGGAAGGTAAATACTGTTGTTTTGCATTCAAATTATAAAATGTTTATTTTTTTTAAAAAATTATTTTTTGTTAGAGGTTTATTATTTTTTTTTAAACTTTTTCGCTAATAACTCATTACCTCCCAAAAAAAATAAATTCTGCACTTCAAATTTTATTTTTATTAATGTTTTATTTTTTATTCTATATAAAAGAGGTTTTTTAAAACGTTAAAATTTGTCAAAATAAAAAAAGTTCTCTAGAGGGGCCACATTAGGTGTTTGCACGGGGGCCCCGATACTCTAGGATCCCCTGTTTTTTTTCCCTTTTTGTTAAATTATAATCATTTAAGGTATTTTTTAATTGGAAAAAAAACTCCCTCTAGAATGATTGAAAAATAATTTTATCCATATCATCTGTATCTGAAAGTTTTTCTCGTCATGGCGCTTTTTATTACTAAAATGTGAACAAAATTGAAAAATCACCAAATGACCACATAATTTTTTTTTTTGAGACTGATACTAAACAAATCCCAATAATTCCTTTTTTGATTACATTTTTTTATTTTACTTGGGGTAATTTTTTCATTTTGTTTTTTATAAACAAATTAAAGGGGATTGGTTTTTACAACTTTTTTTTCGATTTAAAAAGAAACTTTTTGATTCACGAAAATTTTCTATAGAACGTAGAATTGTACTTAATTCCGTTATAGTGGTTATTGACGCTGACTGCTGTGCTGTAGGGCCTGGGCTCGAATCTCGGAGAAGGCATGTGTATTTGTAAATGTATAGTGCCTTTGCGGCATGGTGGTACTCTAAATAGCCGTCAAGCCGCAAGTCCTCTCGTGAGGTTGGTGGAAGGGGATGAGAGATGGGAGGCCCTTAACCACCCCCAGGGTGTTCTCCCACAAAATTTGGGTGGAACCGAGCAAAATCGCATTGCCACCTGAATGGTGCTCAAAGCTACGGTTAACGACAGGCGTACATCTAGCTCTCAGCGGCGATGAATTTCGTGGACCTCGAACTGACATGTTAAGACAGGTGGCATTGGGGCAGTAAAAACAACAACTTATTTTTTCCGCACATATAATTCATTTCATTGTTAATATTACAATATTTATTTAGAAAGAAATGCCGCTATTTTCTTGTTTAAAATAGATTAAATCAATCCTGGAATGAAGATAATTTTACTCCAGAGTTTTGAAACTGGTGAAAATTCGGAATACAAGAATTTGAAATTAGTATACATTAGGAATAGAGGCAGTAAGGGTGCCTTTTAAACGTATGTTGTACTCATAACATAGCTAATTATGTATTAAGAAATAAAAAGAGGCCATTAATTCGTGCTGCCATCTATTATCAAAAACATGAAACAAACACTTATAATTTTTATTAATATTAATCTTACTAGATTACTATTATCTATAAATACAAATATTTATTGAATCAATAAATTTTTATTTATGAGGATTTCACTGATTCTTACATTAAAATTTTATTCATAGGATTCTAATACTTGAGTCATGATATTTTTCTGGGTATATAAACTAATAACATTATGATTTTTTACATTACATGTAAAAAAGAAAAAAAAAACTAATTTAAATATGATTTGCAATAAAAGTAAGCTGTGAATTAATTTTTAATTTGAGCAAAGTTAGGAAGAAAGTTCATTGCTAATATTTTATGCATGTATCGTTGTATTAAAATTTTGTTTAAAATATTAAGGTTTTATTCATCATACTTTTAGAAGATACCCATTGAATCTATAATATTAATAAGTTGAAGAAAGTGTTGCGGATTTGTAACGTATCTTCTGCCCGAGCAATCAACATACGCGGCTAGAATGCGGAAGACTGTAAACTCTAATTATAGTCTGTCCTGAAAAGTAAAAAAGGTTTTAACCTAGTAGTAGTCTTGCCATATAAATATACAATAATCCGATCAGATAAAAAGAGGTACCCTGATTCGGCTTCTGACTTTCATTACATCTAGTCCACCCCTAGCTCGAGAATTTACAGACTCGTTGGAATTCAAAATGCAGAAGTCGCCCTTATTTGGATCTTTGATGTAAGCAGAGCTCGTACCTATGACTCGACTTGGTAATTGCAGGGCATGAAATTTTCGATCGTAATTTTTGGGTTTCCACGATTTTTTTCCCCACGTTTCAAACCGAACGTGTTTTATTCAAGCCATCTCTTCCTCATGTTAAAGAAAAAGACGGAAACTTCGAAAGCTTCTTAAAACTGCAAAATAGCCTTAACTTGAATAAGGCTATTTGGGGCTATAGAAAGAGTACTTTTCCTGTAAAACTCTTTTTCCCGCAGGCAGTGTATCATTACAAGGAAACCAACATACTTCGTGTGTTTCAATATGCTAGAAAACAAAAGTATTTTCTTTATAGTTTTTATTTATTGATAGAAAGAATAGAAATGAACTCGCAAAAATAATTAATTTATTACGTCTAATATTTTTTTAAAGAAAAGACTTGATTGAGTTTATTTAATGTTGGCTTCAAATAAGAATGAAATTATTGGCAAATGTTTTGAAATTTACTCTGGTTTTATTACAAAGTTAAAAGAGGATTTGAACGGTTTGAGTGCATAAGAAGCGTACTGTGAATGCCTTTAGGTTGTCTTTATCACACCACGGATTGATTGATTGATTGATTGAATATTAACGTCGCACTGTTGAGCTACACGAGGGCTTTTGGCGACGGACCATGTAATTTTGAACCATGGTCAAGTGACGTGGACGACACCTGAGCTGGCACCCTCTCTAACTACCACACCACACCAACGGGAGGGACGTTTAACTCTCGGTAGATTTAACGTGCATCGCTGCGCTACACGGCGGGTGTTTGAGTGGTACTGGGCTCAGGCTTTCGTGACAAGGCAAGCCACGATCCGATACCTATACCACTCGGCTACCGCGGCCACACCACACCACGGAACACTACTATCAAGAGTTTTTGTAATTTTTTATTCCGGTTACATTTTTATCATTTTTTGAAGTTATACTTCTTTTTGCGCGTTAGGGAAAAATGATGAGAGTAAATTTTTTACGATGCGTGCGCACACCGTTGTCTAATAACTGGAAGTTACTGAGGAATTTTTGCTATATGTTTGTCGATCGAATTTGCACATGTTTTGATATCTATGAGCTAGTGGTTCGGATAGGGGAGAACTTGTACACTAAAATATCAGTCCTCCATGTTATTCCTATGGGGTAGGAAATTTTTTTAGCATGCCACTTTTTTTTTGGTACTAGGGGACTGATATTTGGGGGATCGAAATAACTATTGTTATAAACCATATCTGTTGGGTACGTCCCTCTACAGCTTTTTGGCCAATATCTCGGCACCCGAGCCTTCACTGTCGATTCGGACCTGGCTCATTCGATCCCTCTCTATCTGCTCTTGCAGTTATTATAATTTCATGCTCATAGGGCTATTTCTTCTATAGTTTTTAATTGTTTTAAACTTTTGTAAACTTTTTTAAATTTGTTTAAATTCACAATATTTTGACACCTGTTTGAGTTTTGGACTTGAGATTTGAACCAACTGTTCCACTTGGCGAGACCCATCTAGTCATCTACTTCATTCCCATTGTGTAGGCATGAGGAGGGCTTAAGCACTAAAATATCATGCTCGCATGTTAATCGTATGGGGATTGGAAAAAATTCCACCCCTAAGGAATTGAGCTTGAGACTTGATTTTCGAAGATCCACCATGTTTTCGTATTAGCGCGAGCTTTATGTGGAATTGGCCTCCTCCGGTACTCCCCCCCTACAGGGCTTCCCCAGTAATAACTCAAATCCTATGCTACCTTGGTCGACCGCACCGGCTGGATTCGATTGTTCTCCCTATGAGCATTCTAGATATATTTTGTCAGGACCATTGCCCAATTTTTTCACCCATTTTTAACATTTTAAAATTATTTTAAAGTTTTAAAATTTTTTAAATCCCACATAGCTTTGATGATTTTTGAGCTTCGTAAATGAAACTCAGACCATAAGTTCTCCTCGTTAAGCTCTTTCATCTGTTATAGTTCGTGTGTAGATAGTGGACCAAGTGGGGGCGTTATCACTAAAATTAGAATCCCCATGTTATTCCTATGGAATTCGATCTTTTGATGACACAGATAGAAGGATGAAAACTTTGGGATCACCTGCTACACTGTGTACCGTTGGGATGACCATTTACGTCACGAAGTTTAGCTTCCCCCTCTGGTAGTTTTCGTTTCCTTTCCCAAGCTAGCGCCGCCCCATTTGCAACTATAGACTCCGGAGCGGTTCGAATGGATTCCTCTTGTGCTTTTTCACAACCAGGTTGAGTTTCGAAATGCTGGGTGCCCTGCTTCTATTTTATTTAATTGTTTTAAATGTTTTAATTATTTTAAAATAACCATAGCTCGGGGGCTCTTCAGGCTGATGTCTTAATTTTCTCGTGAACGATTCTTCCCACCGAGACATTCAATATGACGTCTCAGGTGTCACATTCAGTTCACCTCATCTCAGGCTGATCTGCCAGAAAAACCCCATGTTATTGGTCCTATTGTCCATGTGTGGGGGTGTTTAAATTTATTGAAATCATAGTCCAATTGACTTAAGGTTGGTACCGCGTTCAGCTTTGCTCGTGACCGCGTTTCGTCCTTGTGGCCCAACTTGCTCTGCCCACTTTTAAAAAAAATTGTTAAGGGCACTTGAATTTTCAAAAAATTATCGATTTTCACTTTTTTATACTTTTTTAAAAAGTTCAAATATTTCTCTTTAAAATGATACATGATATTAGGAAATATGATAATTAGAAATATTTTTATTTACTTTTTTAAATGAAGCTACTCCTTGACGCGCATCAAATGAGCTCTTTTAGGATCACCTGTGTTTCCCCTTGTATAGGTAGGTTTCTGTTGAGCGCAAATCCATATGATGTTCAAGTGGAAAAATTAGGGTGTATTGGGCTAATCCAAAAATGTATGTAAACACACACGTCTTTTGGATCTTAAAAGCGAAATAGAGGAAAAAAAGTTAAGTGATGGAAAAAGCTTAAGTGGTCGTAACCGACCCACCGACATTTTAATTTTAAAAGTTCAAAGATATTATACTATGGCTATTAGAAATAATATCTACACTATGGCTATTAGAAATAATATAGTACACAGCATGAAAACTACTGTTCGGGCTGTTAAACTTCATCTTCTGTCTTCAAACAACAGCCCTCAACATGGACTGTGTCCTGCGATTATAAATGCCTGGTGCAATTTGCAAAAGACAGAAGAGCTGAATGTAACGAAAGGCACTATGATCATAAACACATACACACGTCCTATATACCGTAATAAATTAGTGGAATTAAAAACTCCAAAAAATTAGAGGTAAATATGGCTATTGCACAGTTTAATATGTCATTTGGCAAAATAAAGGATCTGAAAAGATTGTGATTTTGAATAGAGTTGTAAATGTTTGTCATGCTTCAAAAAACTAGATACACGTAGGATTCGTGCAGCCCAGCGAAAGCATCTTGAGATCACAAAAATAGTTAAAAATAATGAAAAAAAAAAATTAGAAGAGTCTATTGTACGAGCAGAGAGTAAAAAAAATATTTCATATGCTTCTGGGAAGTACTAAAAAAAGTAAATGCTGAAAAAATTACAAATTTTCACTTTAAAGCCTGTTTTCTCAAAATGTAATATTTTCCACTTTATGTACCTTTTTCTCAAAAACTACTAATTACATAATCCTTAAATTTTCAGTGAGCAGACTTTTAGCATGTTTACTTATTTTAATGGAGGGAATTAGATATATCTAGCAAACCCTTTTAAATATGATTTTTTTAAACTAAATTTTAGGGGAAAAAATTGGATAATTTTTAAAAAATTCATAATTAAATTAATTTAAAATAAAAAGACAAAAGAGCCTTCGCTAAAATGTTATTGATAGTACACATAACCTTCAGTAAAAATTTTATCCGTGAGAAGTATGTAGTTTCTGAGAAAAAAGTATATAAACTTACGCAATTTAACATGGGCTCTTATGAACGTGCCGGATCCGCTCAAGGTAGATTTTACTCTTTTTGAAAAATACAATTTTGGCATTGTTTGGAGATTATAATACAGAGTATAAAAATGCGGGATATACGGTCTCTTTAGCTATAGCTAATTAGCTCTTATCTAATTCTTTTATAGAATTTCTAGAATTTTTCAAGAATTAGCTATTATATAGCTGATTCTTTCTCCTAAACATGTCATGAGAGGACATTGAGCTCTAGTTTTCCAATTAACGAGGACAGCAGTCTCCATTATTTAGCATAAAGGGCCTTTAGTAAAATTGGGATTAAACGCCACGACCCTACTTGAGCCATCACCAGCCACGATCTCATAATTACCAGGCTGTCGCAGACTTCTCTTGAGCATCAAGGAAAGTTTTTTTTTTTTTAATATTTTTACGCAAATTCTTAGTAATACAGTTAGTTAAATAATCAACTGTTTTCAAAATTCAGTTATTTTTCTGTTTTATTTATTATGGTTGAGAGAAAGCTGCATTTTTTTATTCGATAGTTACAAAAACACTAAATGAGTGCGAGAGAGGAATACACGAGGTCCAATATGATAGGAATGACACAAAAGCGTTTGAATTATATATGTGTATATACCCATAAATACCTTCCTAAATAAAATAAATCATACTACAGAATAAACATAAGGCAACGAGTGCCTGCATGTTTTGTTATTATTTTTTTAAAGTCTTCCAAAATAAATATTTAGAAAAAATCACGATAAAGTAAAAAGATAAGAACAGTGAAAATATTTTTAAAACATTAGTTTTAATTGGTGATTATTTTCGCATGCCACTTATCCAAGTATTTAAATAATTTTTCGACTGTAATCGCATGCGCATGCGTCCAGTTTGTAAACATATTTTAAAATGTGGAAGAAAAATTGCTTTCAGACAAACAGAGGCCATATACTTGCTTTAAAAAGCCTTAGATGTTCTTTTCAAAAAACTTCTGATCAGATAAAAACCTCAAAACCCTTTCGAGAACGAAAGGCGCAAACGTGTGCATGCCGCTAGGGCTGGAGGTTCCTTTTGCGAGTGCCACTCATGGGCGGGAGGTTCTAAATACGCTCAAAGGTCAGATTAATTCGAAATTTTTCACACTTGTCAAGGATCGATGACAATACAATAATTTCATAATTTTGTTCCATTGTCCTGAACAAGATAATCAGGAGACGGGATAATCCAGATTTGCCGACTAATTCACTATACCATTTCCAGATTTGGCGACTAATTCCATGCACCGTTGCCAGATTTGGCGACTAATTCTATATGCCATTTCAATGTTAGGAGACTAATTCCAGATCCCATTTCCAGATTTGGCGACTAAGATTAAGAGTAACCCTAAAAGCCAAAACGTTTTTATTCGTCAGCAATTTCTTATCATAATATAAGTAACTGTCCAGTCTTTCTGAAAATGGAAATAAAAAAAAAGGACTCGTGCATGTGAAAGAAAACATTTTGTTCTAACTCAGGGATGTGGGCAAACTTTTTCAGTCGCGGGGCGAAATTTTTTAAAAAGTGCATAAATAAATGATGGATAAAAAAACTAAAAATACGTACTTTTTTACTGTAGATCGAACTAAAAAATGAAAAATAAATTATAGTTTAAAAAAAAACAACAACACGCTTTTATGGGTAATCGCAATAAAACGTAAAAAAATAATTCTTAATATATAAATAGAATTATTTACGAGAAAATTAATGTCTTTGTGATAACAGCGTGGGGGAGGGCTTTGTACTAAATTTTTACACTAACTCAGCATTGCGGAATAGAAATAGTAAGAAATTATAACAATTGATATAGAGCACCCTACGCTTTTACCCCAATGACAATACTTTTCTCGTAAATCATTTTTTATCCTTATATTAAAACTATTTTTTACTTTTTAGTTCGATTAACCATAAAAGCGCGTTTTTTAGTTTTTTTAAGCTATAGTTTTTTTGCAGTAACGTCTAAATCTATGAAAGTACCTTAATAGTAACCCATTGTTTAATAATACTCGGGAGAGTATATAAGCGACAATTACTTTATATATTTTGTATTTACATATTTTACTTACGCATAGTATTTTTTGTTTAAATACATCTTTTACATATTTTTGCTTACTATTTAATGACTTTTAGCATTATACATTTCAAAACTGAATACATTATTTAAAATTCTTTTTTAGGATGAAAACTTTAAAAATAAAAATCTGCACACAAATTTACGTTACAATCTTTAATGTCATAACTTGCCATTTTGGAGAATTTTTGCGCGAATGTGAACAAACGAAAACTAAATTTTCTGGTGTGGATGACCATGGAGAAATATTTTCTTTTGATGCACTCAACATACAGATGTCCGAAATGTCATCATCATTAAATTTGTAATTAACAGAATAATCAGAATATACTATTCGTCACTTTCACTATTCTCAGAGTCAGTTTCAGCATCCAATTTGCATCATTTCTGCTATTCCAAGTTCAGTTAAGCATTTGACGTTTCTCGATATTGTAACAGTAAAAAAAGAAGAAAAAATCGTCTACAAAATATAATTATTTATTAAAAACTAAACTGAAAACCCAAACCAAACGCTCTAGTGGAATTAAAATTCTCATCCTTAATATTAACAAATACCACGCGCTCTTTTAAATAGCCGTCACAAGGCATCGAAATATCCCTTTCTTTATGTTTATAAATCAAAACCCACGACCATGTGAGAAATATTACGTTTATTTCGAGTAAAAGGTCAAACCTATATGTATCTCTAATCTTATGGGCATACAAAGCCGTCTATTGCCAAAAATGAGAGTTCAAACGTTCTGATCTATTGGTATGTATGCGTGACGCTAGGGGCAGAACGGAGAAAGGCTGCTTCAGGCACGCGCGACGACGGGGAGCAAAGTGTATTTTTTGCAGGTATGCATACGTGACAGTCAGCCTGCAAGGGTTAAAAACTAGCATTTTTAATTTCCTACCTAACCCGACCATTTACGGTATTTCTATATCTATAGGAAGCCCGTTAATTTCTTTCAAACAAAAGAACGCCAGATAAATGCGCCAACATCATTATGGATGATTAGAAGTGTAATTAAATATAGTCAGAATTCTTTGAATATATAAAACCATGTCAATATCTCTCTACCGTTAAAACTCAATCACAAGAAATCTAGCATTCAGCTTGTGTAGAAATTATTGAAGCAACAGCCGAAGTGGTCATCGAAAACAACGAGGATCACACAGAAAATATATAAAATTCATGTTGTTATAAGAAATGAAAAACTCAATATTTACTTGAAAAAACAATTTGTTATATACCATTAAGTTTTCTTCACTTTTTTTTATATAATAATTTCCTACGCTTAAACGTTTCTTATATTTGGTCACGAGCTTCAGAATTTATGTTATACTGTTCTGCTGCAGGTGAATTCAGTCAGGTGGTCTGCTTCTTTTCATCTATTCCAAAAACGTTTACCGCCAAGAACGTTTCCCTCAACTTAGGGAAAAAACAGTAATCACAAAAAGCAAAATTCGAAATATCAGTCTTTTGAATGTTGGCTTAATGAACCCGTGGTAAATCAGGTTTTGAGGATCGTGAAGAGATATGATAAATATTTAAATGTAGGAAATGTGCGTGTGTGTGATTACGCACAAGAATGCAGGAAGCTTCAAGGTAAGTAACAGAACTGTCTTTCCACAATAATTATTGAGTTTTTCATTTATATAACTAAATAGATTTTATTTTCTGGATGAAACTAGTATTTTGAGACAAAAGAAGTTTAATTTTGAGGGCCGAGAAAGTGTTTATTCACATTCACACGACAAATTTCCAAACATACACGTAAAAATTCCCAAATGGTTTCAGGGATCCTTTCTGTAGGCGGTAGGTTAAGTATATTGTTTTCTAAAAAGATGTCAAAATAGATATACTTATATTCAGTTGTTCAGAACTTCATTTGTTAAATGAGAAAGAATTGCGAATCTCGATTATATCTTTCATCCATACTATATGTAGATTATTCTGCAAGATGGTTGGTAAATGACGATATTTCCATACACGACTGACCGACAAAAGCTAAGACCTTAATCCCATGGAGAACATATGAGGCATAACGGGCACCACATGGTGCAAAAAAATGGCCCTATATTACTCGAAAACTGATTTAAAGATTGCTATTTATGTAGCACAGCATCGTTTGTCACCCATCACTCTTGAAACATTGAGGGATCCATGGAAAATTGCTGAATTGATATTTTTGAACACAAAGGAAGTGCAATGATGAGTAATATGCCTATAATTAAAGAAAAAATATTCTAATCATATCACTCCGGTTGCAAGTTTAGGTAAAATGCTTTTTATTATGTAGAAATAATATAATATTTTACGTTACTCTTTATATTTCATGCATTATTTATTTACATAAAATAAATACATAGCTTATATGCCCCCCCAAAGTTATTTATATTTATTAAGATCATTCTTATTGTTCTGCAGCTTAGCGTACACCAAAAGTATTAACTAGAAAGTTTCTTCGTTGTTGCAAATTGCCTCCCGTCGAATGTGTATTTTTATTCACTTCATTGATGCTTCAATTGATTTTTTTTTATGTTATGAGAAATTAATATATATATCTTTAACATTTTTTCTTCAGTGATACATTTTATTTCTTTGTATAAATATGTAATAGATACCTGTTGTATTGTTTACATTTAAAAATTTCTACTTTGTTTCACATTTAATTATGTATCTGGACTACTTAATTAATACTAAATAATGAATACTGCACTGAAAAACTGCAAATGTCTTGTTATCTAAGATTTATAACAATAAATTTAGTCTCATTTACTTGAATTAATAACGCATTCTGCATAATTTACCCATGTTACTACTTGTTATTTACACTTGTCATTTATCCTGTATTCTTACGTTTGAAGCTGTAAAAATGAATACGTTTTCTGATAAAAGCTATAAAAAATCTAAAATACTCAAATATTTTGCACTAACCTCACGGTTATCTGTTTCGTAAGAAATTTCTTACATAAATAATGTAGTTTTGATTAATGAATGAATATATTTAAAATAAATAGACTTGAAACGTTGCAGTATTTGCAACTTTCTCTACTGCTCTACATTGTTCTCTAGATTGTTAGTTGTTTAGTCGTTGCACTTCTGACTATCTCAAAAATATGCTAGCCACTGACAACGATGAATCTCGTAATTTTGAACCATGGTCAAATGACGAGATCGACACTTAAGCAGACAACACGTTCTTCACATCTATGCCATGTCAATGTGAAGAATTCGAACCTCGGCCTGTACTTGTTCATTAAATACTGTTATGTTTGGTTTGAAACACACCTACATACAAATGTGTGAGACCTATAAATGCAATGTTAGTACCTTGATTCTGCCTTTTTTAATCGAATATTTAAAAAGAATCTCATTCAAATAGGTCATGGGGGTTGGTCATAATGAGCTAATTCAAGTATCCCTTAAAAACAGCTTGTTCGAGATTATGCTATCTTGCATATGTTATTTTGATTTTTTTTCTGAATTGATTTTTATTTATGTTGGTCATTAAGACATGGCTTTGATCCGATCCGAAAGTAAAACTCGATTTTAGATACGTTAGAAGTTTTATTGGAATACTTTATTTGTGAATAGTTTTACTACGTCATACTTCTTTACACTTCTAATCTGAAATATTATAGAATTTTATAATTGTATTTATTCTTTTTAAAAGTCTTTCAGCTTATGTATTCTTCTTATGTAAATCTGCTTCCGCTTATATATCTTTATTTACTTTCAGCTTATTTTTAAAAAAGAAACTTTGTCGACATAAATGTCAAAACACAGCATAAACAATTTCTCTTATGTTGTGTAACAGTTTCACCCACGTTCCTTTATATGTAGCTCAACGGTTCTGCGGTTTAGTAAATAAAATAAATTTCGAATGTGTAACACACTGAAAACTTTTTTTAAATTTTAAACTCAAGGAAGAACTTTAAGCTACTCATCAAAACTCAATTTTGAGAATATTTCTTCATTATTTAATACAAGATTTAATACATCCAATGCCATAAGGACACAATAAAGAAATTCAAGATACTTCTAAAGAATATTTTTTCGGAATCAAATAATGAAAACATTTCTTTCAAGCAGGAAAATCAACAAGAACACGTGGAAAAATCCCAGATTTTATTCAAAATATAATTTTAAGAAATGGATTGATTAATTGCTTATCAACATCACACTTAGAAAGAGTTGTAAGATTTAAATAAAAATTGGAGCAAATTATCCCCATATGTAAGGTATGTGATCATAATTTGATTTTACATAGTGTAATGTCTTAAAGAATATAAAGCTTGTATGTTATTACAGAAATTGTCCTGTTTTCAATTTTATAATTCTTCAATACTTGTTAATGTTATTTAACTAGTATTTTAAC
Organism: Trichonephila inaurata madagascariensis; assembly: GCA_019973955.1. NCBI lineage: Eukaryota > Metazoa > Arthropoda > Arachnida > Araneae > Nephilidae > Trichonephila > Trichonephila inaurata. The sequence goes on along the minus strand of BMAV01001373.1, from coordinate 21,141 downwards.
TATCCCAGAAGATCTTGAATCACTAGGTATTCTGAGTAGTAGAAACACTCCGTAAGCTTAAATGTCTGATTTAGAGAGAGATCGGATAATTGGTATGAAGTATTGGTATCTCTCTTGAGAATTAGTCGTAGTGGCATGATAATGTACATATACAGATTACTTACCTGAGGCAATCAAGAGGGTTTTGTTACTCGCAGATTCGGCATGAGTTCAAAAAGAAGGACAAACGTTACTTGAAGAAAACCATATTATACAAATGGCAATATCTGATAGACAAGCAGTTCCAAAAAGATTCTGAACGCTGAGTTGCATCATTGGAACTCCTCCTACGAAGCATCCCATAAATTCCATTTCATCGACAACAAAGCGTAAATTAGTGTTAACAATCTAGTTGTTACTCAGACTGTCTCTGATTGAAAATACCTGGGATGCACTTAATTCGTTTAATTACTCCACAAAAATAGTGTATGTAGATCAGGGATAGGCATTAAGTCTATCGCAATCAACCGGTGGACCTCCAAGACATTTTGGGGGTGATCGCCCGAAGATTAGCAGTTAGTAATTATATACCGAAATATTCAAGATTGACAGACATTATGTAGACTAAGTTTTCTATTGACTATAACTACCAGAACTAACTTAAGGTATCCGACTAGTTGGAACTGTATTCAGTGTAAATGGATATATTTATGATATTTATTGTCTCTGATTAGAATACAGTATAAAATTTTTGGACATATGACGAAAATTATTTAAATACAATATTTTGTCAAAAAATTAACTTAGAATGACCTTTTTTCCAAATGTTCTCCTTTTGTAAAAAATGCTTCTATTGTATTAATATTTTGCCGGTGTATAGCTCAGACCTCTGTGCATGTGCATAGGCTCAACTATGATTTTTTAAAAATTCAAATTATTTTCAGAGTTAACAACCATTTGAAATAATTATCGGCGTATTTTCTTAAAATTTCTCCTTTCTGTTTTCGTAAAACATGGATAAACCGACTTCCAAGTTATGCGTTTCAAAAATTCTAGTTGAGCCTCTGTACAGAGGTCTGAGCTATAGACAGGCAAAATATTAATACAATAGAAGCATTTTTTACAAAAGGAGAACATTTGGAAAAAAGGTTATTCTAAGTTAATTTTTTGACAAAATATTGTATTTAAATAATTTTTTTTCGTCATAATGTCCTTAAAACAATTTTATACATGTATTCTAATCTAAGTGACACTAAATATCATAAATATTATCCATTTACACGCTTTTGCAAAATCACGGTTCCGAACGTAGTCCGATACCTTAAGACAAACATGTTTTATTTTTTAATGCATTTTGAATTATTTAATAATAAAAGCATCGTTTGATAATATTATATTTGTGACTATAATTATTATGCTTGTATCTTGTGGTTTGCTTTGAACGCAGTCTTAAAGGTGTTTTCTTTATTAGAGTAGGTAAATAAATATTCCGTATTTATTATTGTTATAATAAATAATATAGACCTTTTTCTTAGCTTGCCACACCTACGCCACTGGGTGGACCGCAACATCTTGAAAAAATTAGAAATAGCCCGTACCCTGGAGAAATTTACTCACCCCTGATGTAAATGAATTGATTACTCAAGTCGTGCAGGAATGGAGACACGTACTAGACATTCAAGTACATGTTCATTCAATGCCTTCAAAAAGTCAAGAATGTATTATTTCTAGCTGATCGAGGTGGGTGCTTCGTATTAATAATTGCACATATAATAGCAGTAAAAATTACTTGATTCACTTCATTTTGAAAATATTTCTTCAGGGCATAATCCTATGCATTAGAATAAATCAAATTTAATTTTTTCAGAATTTCAAAACCATTCTATGCAAAAGAGATGTGTTCTCTGGCTTATAGATGAAAAGAAAAATAAAGCAAAAAGTAATTTTTATGCGAAGTACTGCCAGATAGGGAATGAAGTTTAGGTATTGAGCTTTTTCAGGAGAAAAGTCAAAGTAATTTTTGTTAAAGTGAAACAGGCATTTCAGTTCTTTTAACATTTATTGCGATGAGAGAACACCTACTAAATAGTCACAAGGAAAAACATCGGATAAATTTAACGTTTTTAGTGTAAAATCTTTTATGAAACCTACTGTACGAGTAAAAGTTACAGCGCACGATAAAGCGGAAGACGGAATAAAGCTTGGATCGGACTGATTCGACGATGCTGAGTGAGAGAGAGAGTTGGGTATGAAAATAAAAAAAATATATATACTGTTTTAAGACACATAAGGTATAAAACAAACGTAGCTTAAATTAATTTTATGCAACATCAGTATCGGAATTTAAACAAAATTTTTAAAAGATGTTATAAAATCAGCAGTCAAATATGGTTTACCATTGTAGGTTTTTGAAGAATATAAATACAATACTATGAAATACTTTATGAAATTAAATTATAAAACTAATATATAATGTTACATATAAGAATATAAACTATAATTAAAAATTTGTACAAATATTTCATTATTGTATATAATCATAGATCAATGAGCATTTATCTAAAAAAGAGAGAAAATCGACTCACTCATTAATCACCCACTTACTCATAATGATATTTCCGGGACTATTACATATACAGACTTAAAATTTGGTATTCATGTTCCTTTCATAGAGTAAAGATACGCTAAAATACGCTAAAAATGGATTTTACAAAAATCAACCCCCCTCCCCCCAAGGAACATTATGTAGGCTTAAGGGGCACTATACGTAAATATTCCCCTTTTTGAATTAATAGCAAAATCCCCCACAAACTTGAAATTTGGTATGTACGTTCCTTTCATCGAGTAGAGTCCACTATAAAACTGGCTTTGCGAAAATAGATTTACAAAGGGCGTTACGAGGGCTGTGAAGGGTCGTTAAAGAGTAAATATCCCCGCTTTAAGACTACAAGATTGAAATTTAGTTGGCAAGTTCCTTTCATGGGGTAGAGGTCCGCTACAAAAGTGGTTTTGTGAAAATCTACTCTTAATGGGCGTTATAGGTTAATATTCCCGTTTTTGAACTCTTAGATCTACAAACTTGGAATAGAGGTCCGCACGTTTTTTTTGGAGTAGAGGCCCGCAAGGGGATTCGTCAAAATTGACACCTAAGTGGCGTTGCGGGGGCTTAAAGAGCGTTATAGATAAATTTTCCCATTTTTGAACAAAAAGACTATATTGAAAGTTTGGTAGGCACGTTCCTTTATTGGAGTAGAGTTTGTCTCCAGAAAGGTTTTGCAAAAACAACCTTCAGGAGGAGTTGCGAAATGTTTAAGGAGAAGCGTTATAGATAAAAAAAAATCCTGTTTTTGAGCTGTTAGATTCCCTTACTTGAAATTTAGAAAAGCAGGTTTTTTTAAAGAATAGAGATCCTCTAAGAACGGATTTTATAGAAATTGACTTCTACATTGGCAGCGAGGAGTTACTGGGGCATATAGATAAGAAAAGTTCCCGTTTTCAATCTACTAGACCTACAGTAATAAAAATTTGGTATGCATGTGTTTTTTTTTGTTGAATTGAAATCTGCTAAGAATGGGTCAAACGGAAACCAATTCTCAAAAGCGATTACGGGGTTTATTGTTGCAAAAATTCCCCTTTTTGAACTATCAGATTTAGATTTTAAATTTGGCAAGCATATTTTGCTGAGTAGATATCCTCTAAAAATGGGTTATGTGGAAATCCTCTTTGGGAAATGGGGTTACATGAGTGTAAAATTATAAACCTACTTCAATTTTTTCTATAAATATTGCCATATCAAATTTACTTTTTAACTCAGAATATCAAAATATTTCTCTACAAGCAATAGTTATCTTCATAAATCAGAGTTAATTGATTGATAATTTAATAGTCATGTATTGGTTTTTTATAAAAATAAAAAAACTAAGAATGCGTCTATTAGAAGTTAAAATTTCTCATACATTTTTAAATCCAAAATTTAATAAAATTTTGTTCAATTTTAAGTTGTTACTAAAGTTTTCAAAGCTTTTATCACTACTTCTGACGAAATGCTACTTATTTTACAGAATATTATTGATAATATTATACTTACGACTATTTATTAAAATAATAAAGATCTCACCCATCTTATTATTCAAAATTTACATATAACAAATGATTCCGAAAATATCAATATATCTGCCTACGTTTCTAAATCAATATTTGACTGAAGTTTTAAAGATTTTTTTTTATATTTGTGTTATTTTGTGTAGAAAAAAAGCGAGCCGCTAGAAAGAAAAAATAATAATAAGATAAAGAATCAGGAAGGTATATGCTATAAAAGTGGTGAATTTTAAATATCTGATACTAAGTATTATTTTAGTATAATAATAATCAAGACTTTAAATTCCTTTTATGAAGATTTTTTTTTTGTCACATTTATTTTGCTTAAATCTGGTATTTCAAAAATCTATGAATGTATTTCTTTCACACACACACATATCTTGTATACAAATTATTTTAGGTATAATAAAGGCAATGAACAAAGGATTTAGTTTAAACATCAATAGTTTTTTTTTAACAGGTAATTCTTACTAACACCATGCATTTTATAAAATTTTCTATAAGAAAATGTGCAATAAGCCATATTTTTATCATTGTAAATATATTTTAGATTTTTGTTCATTGCCTTTATAACTGTGTTAAATATATTGTGTAAAAATAACTTAAATAATTTGCTTTGAATTCCATGTAGAATGTTTTGAATTTCGGCATAATTTTCATCATATTTTACATAAAAAATAACATCATTTCAATAAATTTAAATTGTCATATGATTTTCTGATTGGTGTTTTTCATTAATTTAAGTCGTGAGCACCAGAAAAATAACGTAAAATTACTAATCGCATGACATCTTACAAGGGGAGGGCATGACTAAGGAAATTCATTTGGGGTCGAGACTTGGTGTAATAGTAGTACTCCTTCAGGGTGTTCAACCCTCAATGTAATTCCGCCAAATTGCCAGTCAATTCGGAGAAAATAGCCTTCGAAATTCTTGCTTAGCTTTTATACAATTAAGTTTCAATTTCCTCCAACGATTCCGTAGCTTGGTTGGTACATCGTCTACATATTATGCGCGAAGTCAGGGTTCGATTCATCGATCAACTTTTCTTTTCATTTCATTTAAATATTTTTTAAAACTAAATAAATTTATTTATGAAAGGTTTACTAAATATTAAATGATATATTACGTAATTATTTTATATTTTATAAAGTAAAAAAAATTAAAAAAATTATTTAAATTATTTATTATTAAAATTATTTAAAATTATTAATTATTAAAAATATTTAAAATTATTATTAATAAAAATATTTAAAATAAATATCAATTCAAATTATTTAAAATAATTATTAATAAAAAATATTTAAAATAAATATTAATTAAAAAAATTTAAAATAAATATTAATTAAATTTTTTAAATGATTATTAATTAAAATTATTTAAAATAATTATTAATTAAATTATTTAAAATAATTATTAATTAAAATTATTTAAAATAATTATTAATTAAAATTATTTAAAATAATTATTAATTAAAATTATTAATAATAAAATTATTTAAAATAATTATTAATTAAAATTATTAATAATAAAATTATTTAAAATAATTATTAATTAAAATTATTAATAATAAAATTATTTAAAATAATTATTAATTAAAATTATTAAAAATTGTAATTAATTAATTATGATTAAGAATTATTATTAAGAAGAATTTTTATTAATTAATTATTAAAATTATTAAGTTATTATGAACATTATTAATTCATTATTAAAATTATTAAATTATTATGAAAATTATTAATCTATTATTAAAATTATTATTTATTATTGAAATTATTATTAATTTATTATTGAAATTATTATTTATTATTGAAATTATTATTTATTATTGAAATTATTATTAATTTATTATTGGAATTATTATTAATTTATTATTGGAATTATTATTAAAATTATTATTGATTTATTATTGAAATTATTTATTAAAATTATTATTCATTATTAAAATTATTATAAATTTATTATTAAAATTGCTATTTATTATTGAAATTATTATTAATTTATTATTTAAATTATTATTTATTATTGAAATTATTATTCATTTATTACTAAAATTATTTAAATAATTTTTTTAATAATTATTTAAATTTATTTAAAAAGGACAAATTAAATATTTTATAAAAATATAAAATAATTAACTTAATAATATATAAAAAGACATTTTTTATTATATTAGTTATAAAATAATTAATTTAATAATAATATACTTTATAAGTTATTTCTTATTATATATAATATTTTATTTATAGTATATTGCATTTCACATTATAAAACTATTTGTAACTAATTTTTATGTTTAATATCATTTAATATTTATTATATATTTTATTATAGATGTTATTTATTAATATAAAAATATATTTATAAAATTTAATATAAATATTTATATAATTACAGCATTTTTTTTACTTTATAAAATACAAAATACTTACATAAAATATCATTTAATATCAAATAAACTTTTCATAAGTAAATTTATTTAATTTTAAAAATAATTAAATGAAACGAAAAAAAAAGTTGATTGATGAATCGAACCTTGACCTCGCGCATTGTATGCAGACGATTTACCAACCAGGCTACGGAATCGTTGGAAGGAATTGAAACTTAATTGTATAAAAGCTAAGCATGAATTTCGAAGGCTATTTTCTCCGAATTGACTGGCCATTCGGCGGAATTACATTGAGGGTGACCCCCTAAGGGAGTACTACTATTACACCAAGTCTCGACCCCAAATGAATTTCCTTAGTCATGCCCTCCCCTTAAAAAATTGCCTCGGTTCGTAGGCAGATACTTTAAAGATATAATAATTATTATATACTTAACAAATTTATGATATATATGGGCAGAACAGTGTTATAAAGCTACCAAACTTCAACACTCTCCTGAATTTAGTTCAGAAGAAAATTATATTGCTTATAATGATAATACTTATTAGCAGATTAAAAATTTATGGTAGGGTGGACAAGCTAATAATTATTTAGCTAATTTATATTTACCCTTTTAGGAAAAGAACGTAGTAAAAATATTACTTTTTATATATGTAAATATATTGGTGATCTAATTATTTTTAATAAAAATATATAGCAAGTTTAAACGTAAGATTAATTTTATCCTACATATTTAAATTTAATTAAAACTAACTATAACTAACTTTCAGTTGTGTGAATACCGACAAAAAATACATTTTTGATCATAAATCAAGTAGCAATATTATTGATAAGAAAAGAGCTTTTAATTTCAATACTATATAAGTTCTACTCTGAAACATTAATATAGATATGAATTTATTGGAGCATAGTGTCTAACTATTTTCGACTTGATAGTTATTTAGTTAATAAAGACAGCATAATGTAAATAATATCAATTTGTTAGCTATGTTTAGAGTAGGATACCCAGTTAAATTTTTAAAATATACACATTTGTAATAAATTTAATGTTATTTTGATTTAACTATTGATTCATATTTTTAATAGATATATTATTTACTATACTTAATGTATTATACACATTGCAAAGCTTTGCCTATTTTTGATAATTATTCAAAATTTAGTTTCGTTCAGTTTCTTACATTTTAAAATTTGCATTTTCTCATTACACTTTTTTTATAAATTTTATAAACTATTTCCTGTTTTCTACGTATAATATGTTACAGATTACATTAAGTATTTTATTAAAAGAGTATTTAGTTTTTGCATACATTGTAACGGGATTTCTACTCACGTTGCATAAGATGATAAGTATACGTTGTTTACTATTTTCTTGCTCTTAGAATTTGACGTTTTCGATTTATTTTATATTAATTTTAATACTTTTGCATTTATTTAATTCTTTTTTGTTTTTTATTTGCTTTTTCTTTTCTAATCTTTATTTCTTCTAAATAGTTTTGACAAATAAGGAAAAAGGTTGACCCCTTAAAACATGTTTAACCTGGCACCTTAGTTCTAAGTCTAAGAGCTTGCTTATATTACTGGGGTAGTTTTATTTTGCCCTATTACTGTTTCTCTAAATTTCTCGTTTGATGTAATTACTTTTATATATATACATATATATTTAGATATAAATATATACTAAAGTAATTACAGCGAACAAGAATTAAATAAATTTATTTTTTACTTGATATCTGGCATTGTAACTTAATTTTAGTATTTTTAGTTTTATTCTTCTTGTCGTATGATTATTATCTTCAGTATTAATTGAATCTTATTTGATTTTTATTTCTTTTCGATGAAGCCTAGTAAATATAGGCGAAGATTGGTTGGAAAAATATGTTTAACCCTATAATATTAATTCCTAAGGTTAAGAGTTTGCTATTGAAATACTGAAGCTATTGTATTTTTCACTTAAACACTCTTGTTATATTTCTATTTATTGCTTTGTGTTTTTAGATTTGTGGCAATTTAGTATACATATATTTAATACAGCCGTATTCCTTTCATGTTATCCATTTAATTATCAGAGATTTTTTTTCGATTAATTTCATTTAAAATAATTAAAATTTAATTTCCAAGAATAATGCTTTGTATAACAAAAATAATATACGACTTTCTGTGCTTCACATATAAATTTCACCATATGTTATTTTTTACCCAACAATTTTTAATTTCGTAACTCCTATTGTATTTATTTTTTCTGATTACTTTTGATATCATGTATAATTTCCACTACTATTTGTATCTGTCATTTTTGGGATGTTCTTAAACTTATAATTCTTTAAGATAATCTAACTTTCAATATTTTAATCTATACTCATTCATGTAATTGCTATAGCATTTTTTTTCATGAGATTTTTTTTAATAATTCTATTTCGACTTAAAATAAATGTATTAATAAATAAGAATATATTCTTAATTTAATTCAATGGTAATTTACTTCATTTTGTCATAAATTAATTAGATGTATGCGTAATTATTCGGATAAAAATTCGTTGATACTTTTTATTATTATCCCTTCTATACTGTTTTACATTTTGTTTCTATTCAATATTTAGCTTTGTTTATTCATCTCGTCCTCTTTAACACCTATGTTTACATTTGACCTTCTTGTTTAAAATTTAACCCTCATGCTTAACACCTTGGCTTTATGCTCAACACATTTGTCACCAAGCTAAACACTTCGTGCTTTCAAAACAATCTACATAAAAACGATCATTAATTAGATAAAACTATTTGGACTGAAATGAAATCCAATTGTCCTTCATGGATGGCATTTGTAGAGTGCGTGCGGCTAACTGTGCCGAAATTACCTTGATGTAATGCGGAATGGCACGGTCTTTCGTTCCATTCTGCTTCCGTGCATTCAAACTTGACATGAAAAACCATTTACAGGTTATTTTACTTTACCTTGCACCTTTCAGAATTAAAAAAGAATCGAGGGGGATGAGAAAAGACAAAAGAAAGAAGAGAGGACTGTTAAGAAGATCTTCGAACTTGACTATTTCCGCGTTTTCTTCCATGGAACGGCGGGCGTGTGTGTTCCTGAATAGCTGCCAGGCGTAAGTTTGTTTCCGGAGCCCCACGACATATAAGGTGCGCAGTGTTCGCTTATATTAGGTTTCTGTTAAGTCTTCTCTCGTCGACATTACTAACATATTTCGGCGCCAGGTTTATTTTTGGCCCACGCCACTTTTCTTTTATGTTTTTTCCCCTTCTTCTTTCTAACTTTTATTCGGCCTAACACACGGAGAGCTCGTTACATGGCTGAGAAAGCGGCTGCATTATTCGTGAATTCGATACTATTTTCATGCTGTGTTTTTATGAAACGATTGCGGTGGCATTGTTGACGGTGAACAGAGGCATATATATCTAAGTCGGAATGGATTGGGGGTCTATAAAAGCGAAAGTAAAACAAGAAAGTCGGAGGATTTTTTATTTATTAATAACTATAGAGTACGGAGTTTTTTTTTAAAAAATTTTTTTATTACTTTTGAATATAGAAACTTTTTTTGAGAACTATTCAGGTTCAGTTTTGAAGGATAATAAACGCAATAAAATTATTATGTATGAAATTTCTAATTGCAGTTTCGTAAAATAATTTGACTAGGAATGATCAAAATTATGACAGATTATTAAAATTACATTAATTCTGTAGGTGATTATTTTTATATTTACAAAGGAAATGAATAACTAGTTATGTTTATAAGAAATTACGAACTTTTTTTAAAAGAGTAAATCTAAGCTTAGTAATTATACATGAAATAAATAATAACTTAATAAAATTTGAATGATGAATTAATTGAATTCATTTACAAGAAGTGATATAACTTTTTCGAATTCAAAAGATGATGTTCAAAAAATGACGGAGATTCAAAAGGCAATATTACTTATTATTGTTTGAATTTGAAACTGTCAAAATTGGTTTTAATTAAAAAAAAACTGTTTTAAACCTGTTTATTATTCCAATAGGGGTGCAGGATTGTACTGTATATTGATCACGTTAAACTCACTTTCCTTTTCAAAAAATTGGAATTCTTTTTTAAAAAAATTAATTTAATTTTTTGAGTCTTTTTGTCTTAGTCATTAATGACAAAGTCAAAAGGACATTTTCATAATCCATGCCACCTTTTATGAGCATTAACAGAATGAAGTTGGATGGTTGAAATACTGTTTCATTAGAAAAAGACGATTAACTCTTGTGAATTTTTTTAAAGAACCATTTACAGAATGATGAATTTCTTTAGTTCTTACACCTGTTTCAGAGATTTAAAAACATATAATGGAGAAATAACTTTTATCTTTCATTGGTCTATTGTTACAAGGAACATAAGGATTTTTCTTGTACTTGAGAGATGTATTTTATTAACAACTGAACAGTTAAATTTTTCAGTTTCATTTTTTAATTAAAATCAGACAGAGCAGAGAGTGTTTGAAATAAATTTTACACTATTCCTTTTTGTATATATGGTAAGCCATTTTGAAATATATCACGTTATTGTAATTTGATAAGCAACAATAAACAAAGTAAATAAATTACTTTCTCAATGGGGCTGGTTGGGGATATATTACGCACTTGTAGGCAATGAGTAGAAGAATCGGCTCCCTTGATACCAAATTAACACCCTCATGCGGCAAAAGCAGACTCACACTTCATTATGTAACACTAAAATTGCCATAACTTGGAAGTGAAGAAGGCTATAAAATTATCTGATTAAGTTCATGTTTCCGACCGTGGTTCAGAATTGTGAAAGATATTGATTACGCTGAACCACTGAATTACGCATAATTATACAAGAAAAATATGCCTTTAACAAAGTAATTCATAAATTATAAACATGGATGATTTTTTTAGAAAGAATATACGATCTTTTATATTATCACAGATGAACAAAAATTGAATGAAGTATGGGTAGAAATATTCTCTATTTTACTTTTTTTTTTAACTACAACTTTAATGAATGTAATATGTGTGAGTCACATTTTCCTTAGATATATAATCATCAGAATTTTCACAAATATCTTCGAGGATCTGAAAATTCCTTTCCCATATCCATGGAATATTTATGCATCAATGTTGTATGAGTTACAGTAACCTTAAGTGTAAAACGTCGTCTCCTATATTTATTCTAGCCTGAATACCGGAAAAAAATGTTCAAAAAGTTCAGATCATCTGAGAAATCTGGGATATGAAATTCAATAAATTCACGTTAAATTTTAATTTGAACGAAAATAACAGCTAAAAATAAAGCAACTTAGTTTTAGCTGCGTTTCACTAAATGTTAATTCTGGCTAATTTCTCTAAAATAAATGAGCTTTAACTGAAAAAAGTATCACCATTAATTAAATATTTTTGATGGTTTTGCCTGATGATATTTGGATGATGCCTATATCATCTAGGACAACGATACTGAACCTGTGGGCCGCATGTGGCCCACCGGACGTTTCTGAGTAGCCCGGTCAAGACCCATTGCACTAACAAATTCAATTATTTAAGAAAAATGCATTAAAAATAGCGAGACATTTTTGTCTATCAACAATCAAGTATATCAATTTTGTTATCGATGCTGTGCTGGTATGAATTGCAAAATACCTTTTTTTTCTTTTCGTAATTGCCATGGTTATTGACAATAAATAACAGTGGAATAGCGACTAATTTATGAGTGAAACTAATTTTTTATTAACCCTCATGTCTTCCAAGAGAAAAATAACTAAAGAAATTATGTTATTTCAAGACGATTGTGATCTTGACTATTTCGTTGAGAAAAACAAACATGGATCAATAACTTGTTTGATTTATCGTGAAAATGTTATACTTAAATATATTATTTTCTTTTCCCTGTACCACTAAGCACACATCTTTAAAATGTTATTTGTCTCAACGATCTCTTTAGAGCCAGATAAATTGGCCTCCTTAAAAAAATCTTGGCAACATCAATAAAATATTTTTGGTAGTAATATCACAAAAGGCAGAGGTAACAAAAGCATCCAATAAAATTTGTTACCTTATCTATATATTCATAAATACATGAATACGAATTGATACAGAAGAAGATGAATTGATTTAGTAATTGTTCGAGTGTTTCTTAAATGCTTCCGATTGAACTCTTTGATAAATTCAGTTATATGTTCAGTTATTTTTTTTAGTAAAATTAAAAACTTGAATAAATTTGAAACAAAAATGCACAAGCAAGTCTGAACAATTTTCAAACAAATAATATACTGATTTCAGTCTGGAATTCAGTAAAAACTCTTTGCTACCAATTTGCACTTGATAAAACGATATCTGAAGTAAAAATAAACAAGGCTTTGTTAAAAGGAAAAATCAAATTACCAAAGCACTTTTATGACATTGGACAAGGGACTTAGTATCATTGATGAAAGGAAAACGAAATTTCCCAATGTTGAGTAAAAGTGCATAATACATCTATTTTCTGTGTGATAAATTTGAAACAGTTTTAATTTTAAAATGAAACCCTAAATATAATGAATTTTAAAATGAAACCCTAAATATAATGAATTTTAATAATTTGTCCAATTTTCCGCTTTTTAAATGCCATTGATCTTATAGCATGCTCCCCCATTAATCCCCAAGTTGCGGCCCGTGGAAATAGTTATCATAAGCATGTGGCCCGGCAGAAAAAAAGTTTGAGTACCCCTGATCTAGGATATTAATAACTAGTAATAAATTTGAATTACAGAATATGTCACAAATTAAATATTTTTGCTTCCTATTATTCTTCCTATTAATCGTCCACATTTTACATAGAATCAACAACATAACTTGTATGTATTGCAAGTGTTATTTTTTTTAATATTGTCACACACACAGGCAAAAACTTGCTTATTGTTCCTTGATCCATCATGATCTAAGCATCCTTTGGTGATACCTTTTTCTTAGAACTTCTATCAATTATTTTTAATACCATTTTGCTCAGTAAAGGGGTCTCAGGGGTGTTAAATTTTTCTAGAGGTCTGAAAATATAAACAATTTTCAAACAGGTATAATTCATTTTAAATTAAATTTAATGATTCGAATCTTTTACACATTATTTATAAAAAAATGGGGCTTCAGAAAAGTATAAAATGTTTAAAATATAATCATAATTTTAAAAATCATAAGCATATGAAAATTCTATGATAAATATTAAGTATTTTTTGTGTTGCGCACGCTATTTTCTAAAATAGTAGCATCTGATGTATAAAATTTATAGAATTATAAAATGCATCATACTCTTTAAGCCGTACCTAATTTTATATTATATGTCTTGTATTTCCCAAAAAATTTGTAAAAAATTCAATTTTTTTAATATTTTTTTTAAAAAGTATTTTTTTTTTTATTAAAAAATATGAAGTTATTTTTCTATTTATAAAAAATAGCTAAATGTAATGAGAATACATTTTTAAATTTATTATTCAACTTATAGCTAGTAATTAAAACTACTATTTTTAGAAAATAGCGTGCCAACCAAAAATACTTAATATTTATCATAAATTTTTATATGTTTTGATTTTTTTAAAATTTTGATTATTTTTAAACATTTTATACTTTTTTGAAGCCCCCTTCTTTTTAAAAAAATGTGTAAAGATTGAATCATTTAATTTAAATTTAAAAAATTTCCTGTTTGAAAATTGTTTTTTATTTTCAGCCTCTAGAAAAAAATTTTAAAACCCCGAGACCCCCTTTAACAAAAAGGTATTAAAAAAAAAATTATGTCTGAAAAAAAGGGATCCCAAAAAAAACTTGATTGAAACAATAAAAACTTAAACCCAATTTTAAAAAAAAAAACTAATACTAAAGAATTATTTAAAAAATAAAACCACAAAACTAATTAAATTTCCCTTTACACAGAATTAAAAAAATATGTCCAGTCAGTATTATTTATAATACTGCTGCATATGTGTATTATGTGTGTTCATGTATTTTTCAGTAAATTAAAATTCTATAAATAGTTTTGGCATACCTTCGTTGAATATTCTCCAAGAGTAAAGTTAATTATTTATTTCTTCTGCATAATAACTGTGTTGTTTTTGTTTAGCGAAGAATAAATACAATGAAAAAGAAAGCTTTCTTTTCTTTCACCGACAATCCAGATTTGTTTGCGAAGCAGTTATTTTTATGCTTCTCTGTTGACATTAGACCAGGTGTAACCTTACACTTGATTGTTATTTCAAAAGAAGCTGAAACTAATCTATATTAAGCAACATATTGTTTCAGAACACAAGGCAGTATACGTAAATAGAGAAGTGGTATCCGAACCTTGAAAACATGGCACAACCATGAGTGAAACAGGTATCAAAGATAAGATGTAGATTGCTTGATGATACGTATAATCATCCCATCAAATCTACACCTTCATTAATTTCGACTTAGTTTCTCCCATGGTTTTTTTCCGGATGTAATTGCGAAGTTAGTTCTTGTCTTCACTTCACTAAGTTGATAAAAAATTAATATAATTTTATTAGGTATTATGGTAGCAATTTATGGTGATTATACGACCTATTAAAATAATTGAAAATTCGGGAAGAATTTAGTAAATTATCTTGAATGAAGTGGCATTAAATAACCGTGTTCTACATCTCATTTTTGGACGAAAATTTTTAAAAAGTTGAGTTTTATAAGATTTTAAAATATTGTGATAATAATTATGATAATATTTTTCAATGAAAATAAATAAAATGATTTTAAAGATAAAATGTAAGCTTTTTGAATAATTTTCAGAAAGGCTGATTTTTAAAGATTTTTATAAATATTTTTGTTATCTCGAATTAAGACTGCTTTAAAATGTCAGATGACAATTTTTATAATTTTCCCCTCCCCCTTTTTTTAAAAATTTTTTAAAATCAAAATCTGATTTTATTTCAATGTTTTAAGAAGTTGTTGATGCATGTGGAAAATTTTTAAAAATATGCTGAGTTGAAATTAGCAGTATTTGAAGTAGAACACATAGAGTATTGATTTTTTTCTTCATATCGAACTAAACTCGAGTAAAAATGGCGTATGATGTAATTAGATACTAAGATATGAAATTTAAAAATATCCTTCGGTTGCAGTTAAAACAGGCTGTACCTTAAGATGGGAATTCCAACTCTTTTGGTTGACGTAATTCCAGAAATTAGTTCCATTTAAACATTCCTTCTTAATTTAAAAACGGAGGAAAAGTGAATAATTTTTCATTTAAATTAATTTCAAGAGCATATTATAAATAGTTATTAATAAGCATAAAGATCGTCATTTCAGATCTATTTACGTTTCTGTTTTGGCAACTGAAAGGAAGGTTAAATAATCACCCAATCAATTATGTGTCACACAGAAACTAATTTAAGCGCCCTGGAATTGCAGAAATAGGTAGTTTCTATTTGTCTTAAAGAAAACCAACATTACATTGAGAGGGGATAACATCTGCACTTCGAACGTTACTTTGAAAGTATTCTTTCAAGAATTTTTGCCTTCATCAATCATTTTCGCGTTAGTAAGACTTGGTTCGGAAAGCAAAAGAAGATAGATCTCGAATTGGGAAACTGAAGGCTTTCCATTTTAAGTCACCTTTCATTTTCTTTCACAAAAAACTAAGGTTTGGTCTTTGAATAAAGAGGATGCTTAGTCTATACAATTGAAAGAAAAACACGTAACAATTATTATTATTATACATGCAAGTTAAATTAAATAAATAAAAATTTTAAATTAATTTTAAATTTTCCCATATTTTTTTTGAGAATTTTTAAAAAATTCCTTTTGGCACAATTTTGTTTAGGGAAAAGAGGGGGGGATTCTCTGAATAAAAAATTTTTAAATTCAAAACAAAGGAAATTAAACAAAATTACAAAATTTTAAAATGAGTAAAAAAACCCCCGTTTGCCTATAAAACGATGGAATTGGGGTATTATCCCAAAATTAAATCCCCATTTAATTTTAAAACATTTGAAAAATTTTTACAAAGAAAAACTTCAATACTTTCAAATGTTACTTTGAAATTCCCTTTATAATTTGAAATTTTAACTTTTAAGGCTCAAATTATTTTTTTCCCAAATTTCATTCATTTCATTTTTTTGGTTTGGGTTGGAAAAGATTTTCCTTTAATTTGGCCTCAAAAAAACCCAGGGTTATTTAAAAAAAGCTACCGCACAATGTCTCAGAAAAAATGGGTTTATCAACAAAACCTTTGGGAAAAACAAAAGCGAAGGTGATAGATCTTGAATTTTAAAAAAAAAGCCAAGTGACGGGATGACTCTTCCGACCCTTCCCCAAAATTTCCCCCAACCCCCCCAAACGGGGGACAACCCCAGACGGATCTAACGTGTCCCCCCAAACAGGTGACCCTTAAGGATCCAATACGTTTGGAAACCCGTGTTTTAAAAAAAGCGCATAAATGGATAATTTAAAGATATTTATGTCCTTAGATTGAATGCATGATAAAATTTTTTTAAAGAACATTTTGAAAAAAAAATTTATTTAAACAATATTTGGGGGAAAAAATAACTTAAATAACCTTTTTCAAAATGTTTCCTTTTTTGAAAAATCTTCTATTATAATATTTTGCCTGTATATAGCTCAGACCTCATACAGAGGCTAAACTATGTTTTTTAAAAATTTAAATATTTTCAGTTAAAACCCCATTAAATAATTTCGGCGTTTTTTTTTAAAAAATTTCTCCCCTCTGTTGTCGAAAAACATGGAAAAACCCCACTTCTAAGTTATATATTTCAAAATTCTGTTAAACCCTCTGTCGAGGTCGAGCTATATACGAAAAATATTATAATGAAGCTTTTTTTCAAAAGGGGAATATTTTAAAAATGGGTCATTCTATGTTATTTTTAGTCAAAATATTTTACTTAAATATTTTTTTATTGTAATACTATTCTTAAAACAATTTTATATAATTTTCTAATCTAAGTGACCTAAATATCAAAAATATTATCATTTACGTTTTTTGAAAAATCACGGTTCGATTTGTCGGATACCTTAAACTATTCTGGTGTAAAACTCTGAAACGGGTCTGAGTTTTGAACTATACCGTGGATTAAAAATTCTCAAAAACTATTTTATTTCTCAAGGTTTGATAAAACCAAAAATTTGTATCAAAATAACATAAATTTGATGCATAGAATAATTTTTAAAAAATTTTCTATCTTTAAGGGATTGACGTTCAAAACCCATGTTTTTTGAAGTATATATTTTTAATTAGAATTTATTCTTTAATTACAATAAACGTAAAAAATTGTTTTAGAATATTTTACAGTAAAAAAATTATTTTATTGTAATTTTTATTGTAATTTTTTTGGTAAAAAGTGAAGAAAGAATAGTATATTTTCGAGCAATTTCCCTATTATGAGAAATGCTTCTATAATAAAAATATTTTGCCTATATATATTTAAGGCATCTATATTGAGCCTGAACTAGGAATTTTGAAATATATTACTTTCATATTTTAATATATCAGAGTGGAGATGTTTTAACGAAAACACCAGTTATTATTTAAATGGATAGTAAACCAAAAATAATTTTTCAAAAATCCCCCCAGCTTTTTGTAGAAATCTTCTATATAAAGGCAAAAAATTTAATTTTAAAAGTATTTCTCATAAAAAAAATGGTTTTAAAAAAATCATTCGTTTTTTTTTCCCGAAAAATTTAAAACTTTTCCTTGCAAAAAAAATTCTTAAAACAATTTTTGTTTATTCTTAAAAAAATGACATAAATAAAAAAAAGTATCCTTGGACGCCCTCGGTCCTTCTTCTAACATAACTCCTATGTTTTTTTGACGGCCACGATTAATGGCAAAACCTTTCCAACCCAATACCAAGAAGACAAACGAATAGAATATGAAAAATGAGATATACTTTAAAAGGATAGAAGCTTTGATGAGAAGTAGCGGCAAGTTTAGAATAACTTAGTGTGGAATCATTCGGATCAAGAGTTAGATGTCCTATAGCTCTGGAATAAGGATACGTTCATATAAAATTAAATTATAGGTGTTACTCAATCACTGAAGGAAGGAGACTCTGCAAAAGGTAATATTTTGTATAGGAAGTTAGATGCATCAGTTAATTTATTATAATTAAGATAAATGATCTAGTTGCGCGATCTGACTTGAATATAAGGTTTAATGGGTGTTACTCTCACTTTAAGAAAGTTGTCAATTAGAATTAGTAATATAGTTATTCTTAATAAAAGTTGTATTAAGAATCCAATATGTCTCATCATTTAGATAATCCCACACCTCTAGCTTACGCGGATCCTAATAGACATAGTCATCACAGGATGGCTATGTCGCATCCTTTTATACACTTTTTCAAAATCACGGTTCCAAACGTAGTCAGTCACCTTACTGAAAAATTTATATTCAACTACACAACAGCTCTGTCAGCAACTTTGCTTTTTGTGAACAAGGTATAATTAAATTCAACGTTGTTTTTCACGAAATTAGTGGCACAGGAAAGTTTATTGATCAATTGTTTTTGTCTCGTTAATATCAGTAATGCATTTAGGAAGAATAAAAATAAGTAGCGTGAAATTATGGTAGGAAAAATGAGTAGCAACTGCCGATTTATGAATAAACTCGTAATCTATGCTAAATAAATTCAAAAACAATTTTATAATGAGGATACAAACGCTTCTAAATGTCTAAAATTAAATGGAAGAAAAAGGGTTTTGCTTTTCAAGATCTGGGGGAAGTTAAAATGATTGATTGACAGAACAAATATAGGGGATCAAAATAAATTACAAGAGAAAGTGATTTGGCAAGACTTCAAATAACCATTCCAGTTAACAAGTAGAACTCCCACTTTTCTGACAGACATGTAACAGACGAGTGGGTCAGGGTCCTCAGCTTGGAATACCTAGGCTGTGTGTTGCATGTTTGGCATATTTTAACACTCGAGAACTATGAAAATATAAATAAAACAATAATTGACGTTTCTTCTTTTCCTTTGTCTGAGAAAATTAAAATGAGATACCTGAAGAGTTAATGCAAATTTTCTTTCTGCATCCGGTCGATGATAATGATGATGATTGTTGATTTTTTTGGCTCAAGAACCAAGTTTGGCTATACTGCGCCACAGCATTCGTTAGTATATTAAAATTTTAAAAATATAAATACACAATAAATGTATATATAAACACAAAAAATGTATTTTAAAATGTCAGAAGAAAAATATAAAAGTGAACAAAGTATTTAAAATGCATTAATGTAAAAATTTATAGATATCTCTTTTTAAAAAAGAAAACCCAATGGTACAATAAAATCCTTAAGAAAATTATATTTCATGTAAAACATTAATTGAGCGTAAAAATGCAAAAAGGTTTGGATGGGAGTTTCCCCAACTACAAATCAGTCAAAGTTAAAAGATTGGTTTTAAAAAGGTGTTTTTTTAAGGGTATCGACTAGTTGGGAAACCCGAAGGTTTGCAAAAGGTATAAATGGATAATATTCATGATATTTAGTTCAATAGATTAGAATACATGTATAAAATTGTTTTAAGGACATTTTGACAAAAAAACTTATTTAAATACAATATATATATTTCGGCTAAAAATTAACTTAGAATAACCTTTTTTCAAAATGTTCTACTTTTGTGAAAAATGTTTCTATTATAATATTTTGCCTGTGTATAGCTAAGACCTCTGCGTAGAGGCTCAACTAGAATTTTTGAAATATATAACTTAGAAGTGGGTTTATCCATGTTTAAAGACAACAGAGGGGAGAAATTTTAAGAAAAAAACGCCAATAATTATTTCAAATGGTTGTATCTCTGAAAGTAATGTGAATTTTTCAAAACTTAGTTGAGTCTCTGTACAGAGATCTGAGCTATATACAGGCAAAATATTATTATAATAGAAGCATTTTTTACAAAAGAAGAACATTTTGAATAAAGGTTATTCTAAGTTAATTTCTTGCCGAAATATTGTATTTAAATAACTTTTTTTTGTCAAAATGTCCTTAAAGCAGTTTTATACATGTATTCTAATCTAAGTGACACTAAATATCATGAAAATTATCCATTTATGCGCTTTTTTAAAATCACGGTTCCGAACGTAGTCGGATACCTTAAATGAATATTTTGGACATTCTATTAAACTGTGTAAAATGGAAAGGTCACATTGACAAAAGTCGCATACTGGGGGACTCTCTCCCAGCAGCAAATTTCTATGCGTTAGACGAGTGTGTCCAATACGAAGACGAGTCAAGAGGACATCTTGTCTTCGTACTGGTACCGCAGCCCAATGAGCAGTGGAAGGGTGAATGCTATGTAGTTTGTTGATGACTTGTTGTTCCCAAGTCTTTTGCCATATATGATGGATATAGTGCTGCATAGATGTTTTTAAACCCTGGTAACAGACAGGCTTCTGCATTCAGTCAATAATTCTCTCTCTCTCTCTCTCTCATTAACATGAATTATTGACTGAGTAGTAAGATATATTAAGAAAAAAGATTATTAAATTTATTTGACGTTATATGAATAGCCTAAAGACACAAAAGAAAGTTTTTTGTTTTAATACATATATAATTTTTTTTTTTACAAAATCTCTATTCTTCGAAAAGAAAAATAAAACTTGTTTTGGTACTTGATATTGAGTGCACCTTAAATAGAGATTTTACCTCGATTTTCGTACTGGTCAAAAGGCAAAAAAATTCT
>BMAV01001372.1:161679-180400 GCA_019973955.1 Trichonephila inaurata madagascariensis | reverse complement strand
TAATTTTGCAAGAATCAATTATATAGGCGAAGGTTTCGAAACGGATGCATGGAGATTTAAATACAATACTCGAATAATAATAAAATATATAATGAAAATGCAATGAAATAATTATAAGCAATAGAATTACCGAGGCGAATGGCTTATTAATAGTAATAAACACAAAATCTCAAGTGTGAAAGTAAATAAATGATTAACCAAAGCATTTTTCTTATAGAATCCTTGAGCTTCCATGCTTCTGAAATAAAAAGTATGGACATGATATAAACATTTTGATTTATAAAAACATATTATTAATGTAGTGTGAACATGAAAATGTTTGGCAAAATAAATATTTTTAATGAAATTTTTTTTAAAAATATAGTTACTTTTTGTTTAAATTTCCCAACATACTCGTAAGACATATCAAATTAAACAATTCAAATTATTAAACGAATGAAATTTAAAATAAATTATATGTTATAAAATTTATTGTGTGTGTTAAATATAATAATTACGCATTGCTAATATACAATGTTGTAATATTGCTAAATATATTCATTCTTTTTACAGGCATCTCACTGTCAAACCAACAGCTACCCTTCTTACCAGCCCCCTTCTCCTTACAGACCCCATCCTGTCTCACCTCCAGCCCATGCTCATCAGTACGGCGCCCACCAGATGCATGGCAGTCTGGGCTACGGCAGTACTCATCAGCTTGGCCCTTATGGCTCAGCCCCTGCTTCTCATTACGCCTCGCTCAGCCCAGATTTATATGGGGGCCGTCCGCCCTCCATGTACAGTAGCAGCAGCGCCCGGGCTATGCAACAAATGAAGGCCGCATGGGGTGGTGAGAACAATAACAGCAACAGCAGCAACGACATCATGCAGTACAGTCAGCCCTCCCCTAGGCCCATGATGCCTCCTCCTCCCTCCATGCATTCCCCTCCACATTCTGGTATGGGAGGTGCTGCCCCTGGACCACCCCCTCACTATCGCCAAATCCCCATTGTGTCCTCACCACACTCTTGGTCCCAGTCACAGATACCAAGCCCAGGTGGAGGTGTCCTTCACTCACCCAGGACAACACCTTCACCTTTACCACCACATTCTTCAAGATCACCACCTTTCAGTCCACCTCCTAACGCAGCATCTCCCCAGCATCATCCTCCAACTCCTTCAATGACCCCTCACAAGACTGCCACCCCATCTCCTCCATCGGGATCAACTACTCCCAGACAACCCATGTGCAACACTCCTCCTACGGGGGTAGTTCAAGGTGGACCACCCAATTCTGATCCCCTTCAATCCTTACAAAAAATGGTCATGTTGGATTCAGAGACTGTAGAATCGCCCATCACCAGGGCCAACTATGAAATGGCGGCCAACCAGGCCGCTGGGTCAGCCGCAGCTGCTGCTGCCGCCGCCGCTGCAGCAGCGAGTGGACCCAGTCGTCCAGCATCATATTTCTCGGTCGAGCAGCTGGCAGGAGGAAGTGATCCAGGATCTCCCTATCCGACCTACTACAATCTTGATCAAAATCGTCTCTGCACTCCTCCTCGAACTGCCATGTCCACGCCGACCAGTTCTACATTTTCCTCAGCACCTGATTCGACTTCTAGCAATTCGCCTCGCAGTGATTCTCGCACTACGACTGCCAGTGCCGATTCTTCGAATCATGTTGGTCATGTCAATGGAGACGTGAACCCTCATGTTGTCAACCCTATCGCTGCTGCTGGACCTCCAGAAGCACAACAGCCTCCACAACCGCAAGGTCCACCCCCTAGGCGATCTGATTTTGAGAATTTCGGTGTAGCGGATGTAAGGATGACCAATGGCAACCATCCACCAGAAGCGCCTGGACTCAGAGATGATTTGGGTGGACCAGTGTCCAGTGACTCTGAAAATAAGGATACGCAGGATTTCCTTCAACATCTAGGAGGAGGAGTACCACCTTTGCCTGAACCGGACGGTACAATGGATTTGAGAAGGAAATCTCCCAAGTCACCACGTGGCAGGAGGCGTGTCTTTGGACATGATTTGCAATGTGATCCTCTACTGGATAACTCTTTGGAAATGCCTCGCAAACCAATGATGATGCCCGAAGAGAGACGAAACTCCACTTTACCTGAGTTTGAGATTACAAACGGTAAACCCGATCCTTGTGAGGATGTCTACCCTACGGATTATGCCCCAAGGCCTCCTCGATATTACAGTCCAAGTAATAGATGGAATAAAATGGGTCCACTTGAGGACGGTTTTATGGGTATGCAGCAGAACAAACCCTACCCTGATGATTGTCTCTCAATGCCAAAGCCTTCGAAGAGGGGCAGGAAAAAGAAAATGTTTGAATCAGAAGGAATAGTTTCCGAGTGGGACATGTACAATTCTGAGATTGTTCATCGTCCTCCTAGAGTATCTAGAGGGGGTACCAGAGGTCGCAGAGGTAGCAGAAGAAGAGGAGGAGCGGCCCCTATGAACACGTATCCAACTAACAATGGGGAAGTACCAATGGACATGTACTCCACTGATGCCATGCTGTCTATGAGGAATCACCCGCCTAATGGAATGGGAGATATGGTTAATGCTAACAGCGATAAAGACATCCCATGGGCTTCCCATGGTTATCACATGGGTCCTCCTCCTACAGGCATGGGTGCCGATTATAGTACAGCCAAAGACAATATGTCTGTCATTAAACCTAATATGATGGAATCTATGGACAATTCACCCATGAGCAGCAGCCTCGCCCAGTCACAAGCTCCTCCGCCAAACTATCAAAGTGATGTTCCTGATGACAGGGCTCGTGGTCCTCTTCTTTTCACCGTAAACAAAGACGGCAGCACAGTGAAACTTCAGGACAATGGACAGATGAACAGCAGCAACAATTCCATGCAACAGCCCCAGTATTACGACCCCGTACTCGGCCAGATGATGCCACAACCTATCAAGAAGAAAAGGGGCAGGCCCTTCGGCAGCAAGAATAAGCCCAAACCTCCCGGAGAAGAGCGCCAGCCCCGTCGCCGACGCAAGAAGGAGGTATTCTTTGGGCCTGAAGGTCCTCCCCCTCCCATCATCAAGAAACGTGTCATTAATGGTCCCTATGTCCACATCGTGGGCGTAAGGAACAAACCCCTGGTCGTGTCCATTGTGAATGCCCCTCCAAAAGACGAGAATGCAAAATACTGGCCTCAACAACAACAGCAGTACCAGTTTGGAGGTGTCATTCGCCAGAGCATGGGCTCCAACCTGCCGCACATCTACGATTCCATCACCAAAGACAGGAGCTGGCTGTGTTCTCTGTGCTGTAAGAATAGCCACTATCGAGGGCTGGGCGACCTGTTCGGCCCCTACTATCTGAATGGCGACCAGAAGCCGTCCAACTACTCGGCTCCCCCCTCCCCAGCCCCCACCTTCTGCAACGAGTCCAGCGAGGTGGGAGAGGACCTGGAACCAGAGGACAGCAGAGAGGATATGATGGAACCGTCTTCTTCTTCCTATCCTGATATACCAGGAATGAGGAGGTCTCCCGGAAAGAGGAAGTCTGACCTCATGGAACAGATGTTCCGGGCAGCACTCCTCAGAAAAGCCAAACAAGCAAACGTATGTATCTTCTATTCTCTTTTTCTATTCTTAGACATAATTTGTGTTATGAGATTCTTAATACGTTAATCTCTTCACTGGTTTTCGTAGACCAAACTTGTGTATTTGAGATGAAGAATACAATTTTCTTCCTTCGTTATTTTGCAGGAGATCTCTGATATAATACGAAACACTTTCTCTGTTTCTTTTCCTAATGCATGCTTTCTTATATCTTTCAAAAAACATTGACAAATTAATAATTTAAATTAAAGTTCTAGTAGTGTTAGAGGATATAATGCTTTGTATCTCTCTACCCATGAAATATATATTTGCGACAATTATATTATCAAAACATATAATTCTTGTAAAACATAATATCATTATCATGAAGCTGGTAGGTGAAAGATAGTACGTTGTCTTTGGATTCAAAAATATTGGTATATCTTTAAATTTCGAAAGTGTAATCGAAGTAGTAAAGGTCATTTTACCATTAAAAAATGGTGATTAAGTACAAATCAAGAAACTAAAGTACAATTTACATTCATCCTTAACTACATAAATATCACACTCTACAACCTTAATTGAGTCATTTTTATTGTATAATTTCAGGGCCAGAAGCCCCTGGAGGAGATGTCCAACCACCTGCCCGAGCTGCCGATGTCCACTTCTTTCCCGATGGACGGTATGGTGGACAACAAAGAATTCTGGGTGCACGAGGAATGTGCCGCCTGGTCCAAGACAGTCTATCTCTTTGGACACAGGCTCAGGGGATTGGAGGAGACTGTGTTGAAGGCAGTAGATAAGGTGATGACCTTATGATCTTTCAGGCTTTGCTTTGTGTCTTAATTGTCTTAAATCCAATACTTTAAGATCAATTAAAGTTCAAAGGCTTGTTGATATTCAAAGCTAACTTTCAAATGGTACCATAATCAGAATACAATAGCTGTATAGCCCCAGCTATGCAGCTATCATAGGATTTGGACAAAATATCTAATAATAAGATAGAAGAGATGCTTGTGCTTAAAAGATTACCTATAACTAATCTACTTTCAACCCTTCAATTGCACGAAGAGCCCGAATAAAGAAAAAAGAAATGTATCAAGATAATACAAAAATAAAAATCATTCCGTTCATGGATGTTCATCCGATAAGGTTTCCACTAACTTTCATGAATTTTGATGGAATCTGTTAAGGTCATATGCTGAATAACTGTGAAAAAGTTTCTTTAGGTTTATTCTTCCAAATCTGAGTGGATATATAGAGAATTATCTATTCATTTTCTATTAAATATGTATAATTAAAGCTTTGAACTATTTTTATCTGAGTACTTCTAGACCACAGTGGTTTCCAAACTTATTGTGTCCATGCACCTCTTTTAATACAAAAAATTTGGCCGTATAACTCTATTTCAATGCATAGCTTAAAAATTACAAGTTAATCTTTAATGTCCTGAAAATGGAAAATGAAAGGGAAAATGATATTGATAAGCAGTAGATAATAAGACTAATTTTATTTTATAAACGAATTTTAACAAAAAAGTATAATTTTGGCTTATAAGATTATGTACTAGGTATCAATTGTTTCCAAAAATACTTACGTAACTTACTTTACCTTAACAATGTAGATAATAATATGGTTTACAGTTTCAGGACTAAGGAAAGTTTGCCGCATTCTCTTTACATCTCTTGATTCTTTTATACTGCCATATTTTATACAAAATATTGCTTATAGCTGAAAGATTCTCCTTTCCTATGTAAACCTCGTAGACGGCCGCCCCCGCGATTGGATCAACTTCCAACAAGCAACGTTTGTTATTACTAGTATTTTATGTACCTATCTGAAATTTTAATATAACAATTTTTTAACACATAAAAATCATGATTTATTTTAACTCTTGTAATAATGGAAATGGATCACAAATATTTTGCTATACATCAAACCTTTCGCAAATCCCCCAAAGTTGTCCACGTACCCCCAAATTAATTTTCATTTGCCACGAACCCCTTCATCAGTCTCAAAAATCCCCGGCAGTGGCGTAACGTGGCACACTGGGGTACTCCTAAAAAAGCACTGGGGACCCCTAGTGGTCCGCGGACCACACTTTACGAACCGCTGTTCTAGACAATCATCATGCATTTAAATTGATACTTTATGAAAATTAAAAATATAATGTTATATTCAGAATGTGATGTGCCTAAAAGCTTTTTATCGAGTGTTTCTTGGATGTAGATGTTAGAATATATATATATATATTTCGAATGCAAAAAAAAAATTAATCGGGCTTAAGTAAATTAAGGGAAGTATTTATAAAATTTGATTTTTTTACACTGAAGAACACTTACAGATTTCACCTTACAATAATTTAATTTTTTTAAAAAAAATTCATATTTTGTAAAAAAAAAAATTGTATAATTTTGATTTTTAAAGAAAAATTAATAACAGAAGTACTTTTGTACTGGGATAATTCTTTTTTTTTCTTCTTTTTTCTTTTTCAAAGTTGCTCGAATTAAATTTTAAATCCTAATGTAAAGCTTTTTCGATAGAGAGAAGCACTTGCAATAAAAACAATTTTACAGGTGTGTCTCTTCGGCTTACAACAAATACAAAATCGTATATTAATTCTATTATCAGTTAAATTGCTATAAGATAAACAATTTGCTTTTATAAATTAAAAGAATATTAAAAATTATCATTATTATTATTTTGTTCTTAACTCTAGATTGCCCAAGGAAGTCATTTTGACTGCTTTTTAATCTTAATTACTCAATTAGAAAAACAATTATGTATATAATGACACAATTTCTTAGAATATTTTAGAACATATTTTTTTTCCCAAGTGAAGTAAATTTTTTTTATTGGTAATATTTACTAATAACTTGTTATATGACTGTAAATAATATAAGAAATATTAAAAATTAATTTTAAACAAATTTTTTTACATATTACTTATTCTTTCACAATAGTCTTTTTGACTACTTTTGGGCAATCTAGGTATATACTAAGTTTCAGTCTTTCTAGTGTTAATTTTTCTGTGCTATATGAAAATATGGAATTGAAGAAAAAAAAGAGCTTAAGTTTTAGATGTGTAGTAGCTTCAGAAGTTTTTTTTCTTTAGATTAAAAAAAAAGTGTTATTCATTTCTTTTATAGAATAATATAAAATTGATTAAAAATGGATTTGATTTAACCAAATTTAAATCTCAGCTAAGAGAGCGTATCATAAAATAAAATAAAGGATGACTTAAGTAATTGTAAATTTGTATGTATAAAAAATTACAGCTTTTTTTTATTATTTTTTTTTTTTTTTTTTTGAAATTATATTTGTGTCTTCTTTTTAACAGCTATGTTCGAGGTGTAAATTTCCAGGAGCTTCTTTAAGTTGTGCTAAAGACAATTGTCCAGAGCTGTACCACTATTTATGTGCTCGGGATAATTGTGAGTGCAATTGTTTTCTTTAACTTTTGAAATCTCTACTAATTAAGGAGAAAGGCTTAGTGCTTTCTCTTTTGTGATAAGAATGCTTTTCTTTTAATTTAAATAGCATTAAAAAATTTATTTATTCCAAAATCTCATATCCAAGATTCTTATCCATTTTATAATCTAATAACAAACTAGAAAATTTAATAAATAATGCAACAGCTGTAACTAAATTAAATTAATGGACTTAAAATATATGTCATATGATTTAATTTATTGTTAAATTTTGAAAAATGCTATATTTCAAATGTTTTCCTTTAAGTATATATATAAAAGTTTCTTTTGAATTTGAATGAAAAGACATTCAATGCCTAAAATGTATTAAAAGTCCAGTTTTTGAATCACATCACAATATCTTGGATGTATGATTCATCCATTCGTATGATTAATATTAAAATTCTTTCAGGTATGAATAAAATATCGAAAAAGAATCTT
Source organism: Trichonephila inaurata madagascariensis (assembly GCA_019973955.1). Classification (NCBI taxonomy): domain Eukaryota; kingdom Metazoa; phylum Arthropoda; class Arachnida; order Araneae; family Nephilidae; genus Trichonephila; species Trichonephila inaurata. The sequence goes on along the minus strand of BMAV01001372.1, from coordinate 172,928 downwards.
AAAACTACAGAATTATTGGAACATATTTTTAATAAGCTAAATTAATCATTTTAATGATGTGAAGTTAGCATTTCTTTGAATATTATTTGTAAACTTTTAGAAAAAATAATTTTTCATTATGTTATCTATAAATCAAAAATTAAAGAAAAGTTCGATTCAATGTTTTATCGATTTATAATATTAAATTATTGAAAGAATTATGTAACTTTATTCCAAAACCTATTAATAAAAAAACTTAAAGGAAAAAATCTCTTGATTATTAAAGAAAAACCAAGCTTTAATAAAGAAGGAATTAAGAGAGAATAAATAATAAGGGACTTGATATTTCCCTTTTTATGTGACTTCCCTTTATATGTGTAATAAATGTTAACAAAAATTCAATACTAAATTTGATTCTATGTAAAAAAATTGGTTTTAATTCTATTTTTTTATTGGTTGCTTCTAATGTGAAGTATGCTAAATTATATATCTTTTATATCTTTGTATATGTAAGTTAAAGTTAATTTTAAAATTTCTTGAGTTAATTTTAAAAAAATTAGTTTTAAAATATAAAACACGTCTTATCTATTTTCAGGGTGTCATATGGACGAAGAAACTTATACAATATATTGTCCACAGCATAAGGTATAGTATAAGTTTTAAATTTGAAAATGTGATAACAAATTTTATTTTTTCTCCAATTCTAAAAACAATTAACTCACAATATTAATACATTTCTTTTTTAAAAGAAAATATAGTCAAATACACATATTTTTGCAATTATTTTTTAGTAATTTGTGTTTCGGGATCTTAGTACCACCAAAAACCAAAATAGATTTGTAAAATAACTTTTATTAGATACATCAAATTGCATATTATGTAATTTTTCGAATGTACATAATTTTTTCAAGATTTTTTTTATACCTTATCATAAAACAATTCTTATATTACTTGATTTTTTTCCAATTATATAAAAGAAAAATATGTATAAATATTTTTATTTTTGGAATTGAGTGTTTGTGTCTGCACAGTTATCTTAATTATTGAAGAATATTATTTGATAATGGCAACCATTATCGCTGTCTCTTTAATTTTCTTCTTATTTGGTTTAAATACAGCCAAGCAATTGATTAAAACTTTTTTATATGTAATATATTTTGTAATATGTATTTTTTTTTATCTGGGATTCACTTTATACATAAATCAAGCTTCTCTAAATATATTTCTTCTAGTTAATTATTTCTAATAAACTGCCAAATTAACTAATTTTTTGTTTGTTAGTCTGATTAACTTACTGTTTTTTACTAGTTACTTGTGACTACTTATTATTTATCTTTTAACTTTTTTCAGTTTGTTCAGTATTTAGTGTCACTTAGATTAGCAAATGTATATAAAATTGTTTTAAGAATAGTATTACAGTAAAAAATTATTTAAGTACAATATTGTGACAAAAAATAAACATAGAATGACCCATTTTCAAAATATTCTCCTTTTGTGAAAAATACTTCTGTTATAATAATATTTTGCCTGTCTATAGCTCAGACCTCTGTACAGAGGCTCAACTAGAATTTTTGAAATATATAACTTAGAAGTGGGTTTATCCATGTTTTACAACAACAGAGGGGAGAAATTTTAAGAAAAAAACGCCAATCATTATTTCGATTGGTGGTAACTCTGAAAATAATGTGAATTTTTCAAAAATCATAATTGAGCCTCTGTACAGAGAGTCTGAGCTATATGCAGGCAAAATATTAATATAATAGAAGCATTTTTCACAAAAGGAGAACATTTTGAATAAAGGTTATTCTAAGTTAATTTTTTGCCGAAATATTGTATTTAAATATTTTTTTTTGTCATAATGTCCTTAAAACAATTTTATACATGTATTCTAATCTAAGTGACACAAAAATATCATGAAAATTATCCATTTATGCGCTTTTTTAAAATCACGGTCCCGAACGTATTCGGATACCTTAAGACGTCTCTGATCACTGTCCTAATACTTTTTCAATTCACTTCATTTCATTATAAAATATTGATTATGTTTTTTTTTCTTACATTGCAGCAGCAACAGATGACTTTATCAAGCCATTGCGACGATTCACAGGGCATTCAAAATACATAGGAAATATCCACAAACTACTAACTAAGAGCTTCCAGCTACTTTGAGGTCCGTGGTTTGGTGCTAATTGTTTCAGCAAAAGATGAAACCATCGACCACTTTTTCCACTATAACTGCCACTGGGAATAGAATCGACACGACGAAGAACAGACAACTGACTGTAGAGTGAAAAAAGAAAAAAAATTTAAAAATAATTTCTCCGATTTTCACGAAAAATCATTTCTCATTTTAAGTGACTGTTAAGAGATTGAAGAATCCAGTATGACTGTGGTCTGAGATGGAAAGGAAATATATAACATCACTAATTGTGACTGTTTTCAGACAATTTATCTCTTCAGTTTTATAAATAAATATATATATATATGTATAAATATATATATATGTATTCACATAATATATATATGATTATTAAATCCATGCCATTTGCTGTTTTTAAAGCTCCTCAAAACATTTTTTGTCCCCCTCCCCCTAACTTCAGATGTATTTTTGTCCTTTTGAAAGAAAAAAATCCCCAAAGTTTCTACGTAGAGTATAGAGAATTGTATGTGTATGTTTATCGTGTTAACAACCTTTCAAGTGTTAAAAGTGTTTAAACTATAAAAATAAAGGTAGATAAGTCATTAAATATAAAATCATTAGTATTAACTTGGTTTAATTATTATTTATTTAGATTTTTGCTATATTTGTTCCATGCTGTAAAGATAGAATTAACCTAAATTGTTATTTATAAAATGATTAAATTTTATATTTCGAAATTTTTTAAATTTTGAATTAACTATAAATTACCTGCTTTATCTTATCTGGCTATTCTGATGAAAAGAATATTCACTTAGGATTATCACAAGAAAATTTTTTGCTTTAATTTTGGAAGAATGGTACCTTTTCGCATCGTCAGCTCTGTGGAGGAAACTGGGTGTTAAAATTACATTGCAGTGATTGGTATTCAACCTATATGGTGGCGCACTAAAAAGTGATACCAGTTCCCCGGGAATGTACTGGGTTTGCAATGGCAAATACCAATCTGCAGCACCATTGGAAATAATTTTTAAAAAATTAAAGAAAATGTAATGATTCATATAATTTATACTTTTTTAAAAAAAATATTTGCATATTAGTTATGATAAGTAAATTATTACTTTAGATCTGATCTAAATTTAGTATTGTAATTTGGGATTGGTCGAAAAAGGTTCCTGTTAGCTATTTTTTTTTTTTTTTTCATATTTTTTTACAAGTATATGGTGGATCTATTAGAATTTTAAAACCGAATTCTAAAAACTATTAATAATTAATTTTACTATTTATATTACTTTATTAATAATTAAATTAATTATTTATATTATTTTATTAATAGTTAAATTAATTATTTATATTATTTTATTAATAATTAAATTGATTATTTATATTATTTCATTAATAATTAAATTAATTATTTATATTATTTTGTTAATAATTAAACTAACTGTTGATTATTAAATTAATTATTATATAAATACTTTATACATTAATTTATACCTTCTTTATGTGTAACTGCATGCTATTCAATGAACTGCAGATATTAGATTTCAAAGAATTATTAAAATAATAACAAAAGTGCAGGTGGAGCTTTATGTTAATAATTTAAATAAGAAATATTTTAGTAGCAAAGAGCATTCTTGATTTTTTTTATAAATTTACAGTCCTTTTTTTTTCATTACAGTTAGAATTTTCTTTTCATTCTTTAAAAACATTTCTGTTCTGCCTTATTCTATTTTAAATATCGCGGGTACTCGAATATGATTACGATTACGCTCTTGAATTTTTAAAATGGAAATTAAAGACAACATGCTTGTAGGTGCTTTAGGTATCTTGGTGTAACATTTCTTTCAATTCCTATTATAGCTCACACTTTCTATATATTTATTTATTTATCTTGGTGGAATTTTCAGTTGTTAATAAAATACATTTTAAAGCGCTCCATTGAGCTGAAATTTTATATATAGGATTATTTTGGATGACATTTCAATAATTTAATTATAATTAATAAAAATTAATTGATTAAAACTAATTATTTAAGGAATTACAAATGCAGCCACGTTGGCATCATTTTTGGCGACTTGTGTCAAAACTGGAAAAGGTTTTTTTCTCATGTTTTAAAGCATTCAGTTGAACTGAAATTTTATAGACACGATTGTTTTGGATGACAGTACGATACTTTAACGATAATTAATAAAAATTAATGACCACTTAATGTTGTGATTCTGTCCTATGTATATACATATTTATATATTAATTGTAACTATATTTAATAAAAAGTAGCTAAAATAAAAAATTTCTTTGTTGATCTAAGTAGGAATTGACTTAAATTTTTTTTATATATCTTACTTGTTTTTATTTTAAACACTAACACACAGTTGCAGGGTTGTTAATAATTATATGTAGAGATCGGAGAGCACAATAATGAACTATAAGTTTCCTACTGAATGAGGTCTTTGTAAAAAAGAAACTTTGTCTGTTTTTTATACATCTCATTTATTTTTCGGTGTTTAATGAAAGTCTTTCCGTTTAACTCATTGTACATTACATAGATGTTTTTAGCAACAGAGAATTGTCATCCCTGCTCAAACGCTTTTTAAACTTCTGAATTATTTATCTTTTTCTATAATTTGATTTTTCATACTCTATGGATGTTGAAAAAGTCTTCATTAGTCTTTGCTGTATTTTGATATGTGAACAGGATGAATTCCTTTAAAACAACAATGGGATTTAACTCTTCAACATTTTTTACTGCTAGCTGAACCTTATGTGGCACAATATTGTCTTTAACGTCTGCTTGTAACTTTGCTTTTGTAAATACATTCATTTCTTTCAATTTTTTGGAAACAGAAGAGGAAATAAAACTTCAATGGAAATCACATAAATTGTACATTTAATTGTCGTTCCCTCTCCCTTAGGGTTTAGATAAAATACCAATAATGTATGCTGTTCACATGATGTTTTCATATTTAATTCAGTTATATATTGTATTAGGAATCGAAAATTATTTTTAAAGTATATCATTTTGAGAGTTGGAAAATAATTTTTAAAAGAAAATCGTGTTTAAACATTAAAATAAAGTTTAAACGTATTTTTCATTGCATCAATTCTTTGTTAATATTAATAATAGTTTATTTAATCATCAAGCATTCGTTTGTAAGATACTGCTGTGAAAATCAAAGAAACTACTTTGATTTAAATTTGTTATTGTGTATTCAGAACCTAAAACTCTATACTCATTCTTCAAATAATAATGTCAACGAAGTGTTTCAATAATTTAAGCATTTTTTTCTTGCTTTGAATCACTTCATTAATGAAGTAATGTAACATATGTGTTCTCAATACAAAAGCATTTTAAATGTTTAACTTTTTCCATCATGCATATATCTTTTAATAGTTATGTATTTATCAATTACTGTTAACAACTTCCATCATAACCATGAGTTTTCTGAATCACCAAACGGATGCCATAGTGTTCTATATATATATATATAAACATCCATGATTTCCCCTTTCTCCAATATTTTACTAAAGCTCTGCATCAAATTTCTTCTATGTGAACGTTATAAGCTTACTATTAAATTTATTTAACTTTGATACAAATTTTAATACTTTTAAAGTCAAACTCCCTTATCTGTATTTTCATAATGGCTTATTCTGCAAACAATTTTACTTGTGCAATAATTCATGTTTTTACTTGTAATTATGGTATTGACCATAAAACATTGATTATAACATTTTCATTTAAGTTATTGGAATATTTCATTATTGCTTCTCTACATATATATACTGATACTTGCTATAATTTCTATGAACTATAGTATGTTGTTTCAAGTAATGAAAATTACAAAAAATATTGATTTATGAAAAAAAAATGAAGGTTTGATTCTTATACTTTCTGTCAGATCTATGTGAGAATCAGATTGTATTATTTTTATATAATGAATATTAAGATATTAACAAATTTTAACACTACTTTCTGTAAACTAATTTTCTATTCTTTGAACGTTAAATATTAAAGAAATAGTAATGAAAAAATTCAAAGAATAAATATTTGAAAAAATTATTCAAGTTTATGTTTATTCCTCAGAATAAAATTTGGAAGACTATTGTTTCATGCTTTTCTGAATATAAAGCATTGGAATTAATTTATAAAAAAATTCAAAATATTTATTTTTTTATTAAATATTCTATCTCTATCTCTATGCTGGACATAGAGATTTTTTTTTTTTTTGCATTCCGGAAGATGTTTATTATTTTATTTAAAGTGGTATTGTAAACTTGTGTTTTGAATCATATGTATTTATTGAATTATATTATAAAATAAGATTTAAAAATTGTTTTGTCAGATATCATGCTATATTATAACTCTATGAACAGTTCTCTATATTCCTGCTCTACAAGTTGTTATATTTATAAATGTTATATTATTATAATTCACTCTTATATGAGCAACTATGAAATAACGTTGCCCAAGTGTATTTTGCAAGGTGCCTCATTGCTAAGAAAATGATTCTTTTTTTTTCTTTTCTTTTTTGGGTTACAATTGACTTACAAAATATTAGAAAAAAAAATTATATTTCCTTTCTCCACAAAAAAATCTCATTAAGATTGTACAGTGGATATTGTTCATAAATCTTTTCATGTTTAAACAAATGTTCATGTTTTTATTTTATCACTTGTTAATTAAACAACGAGAAATGTTATTAAAATTTTCTTCAGAGTATGGTTCCTAAATAATTTCAAATTAAGTACTTATTATGCATATATATCGCGCCAAAAGTCGCCAAGTTATTCAGAATGTTCTGCCAAGTTTGATTGGTTCGACAAGTCCACGGCTATTTTGTGTGCTTTGAAGTTCAGAATGGTAATTATAGTAGCGTGTCCTATTCTATTACTTTCGTATTAAAAAAATTTTTTATACATATTTCCATCGCTATTTACGAGAAGAAAAAGAAGTTGTCAAATAATGAATGATTTAAATTTGTATGCCCTTTTTTTTTTTTTTTTTTTGCATTCTAATTCTAAAAAGTGTTTTAAAAAATTCTATAAATATAGTTAAAATTTTTGTCTTTAATAAGAAACTTAAATCTCTCCTATTTTATCTGTTTGACAGCAATTAAATTTTTTGAATCTAGGTTTAAAACAAAAATAAGAATTTGAAAAATCTATGTAGTAAAAAAATTGTATCGAAATCAAAGTAAAATACTTTTATTCCATATTATTTTGGTTTTTATCAAAAATATGGTTTCCTCTACAAAATGAAGTGCTTTAAAATTATGCTATCTTTAATTTCCCCCTGAACTATAGAATCTTCAGATTTGGTATAAAAAATGAAATGATTGCTAAAATAAAAGTGTGATTTTTTTTATATCATTAAATCTTTCAAATTCTAGGTAAATATATACCTGTACTAGTACAGTGAACAAAATAAGACATAATTTAGGATTGATATTTAAGTTTTTGAATTTAAAATATAAATATTTTTGGAAATCATTCGATTTTTTTTTTCAAATGCAAGATTAAAATTTGTTGCAATAAAAGAAAAATGTACGATTATAATTGTTTTATTATGTAAAATTCTAACATTATTTGGCAAAATTTTATACCTCAATGAATAGCAATGGAAATATATATATGCATTTTTTTTTTGGCTGTTAAACTTTTACAAATTTTTAAATAATAATTTCTTAAACATTCTAATTTCATTTTCTTATAAAGTAAATATAATTTATGCTTAATTTTTGTGTCAAATTTTTCGCTAACGTAATATAAAATTGTTTACTTAGACGACTCTATGGAATTTTATGAAAAGTGATAATGTCTGTTGTCAACCAAACAAAAAAGATTTGGAATGACCATTTTTAAAAGAACGAAGTCACGTCTGTCCTGATTCATCCTACGAAACCGTTTTTCTTGCCTGGTTTGTTCCTTACTTTTTGCCAGAAAGCCGATATTTATCTTTTCTGCTTGATCCCCCCCTCCCTCTAGATGATTGTGAACATGTACATATGATTGTGTATTTATTAACTTATTATTCCGTTTTATTTAAATACTAAGCAAATAAGACGCACAAAGTTATATATATATATATAAATGTATATGTGGAATTTTATAAGAGAAAATCAAACACTAGTTCATCCTACATTCTATTTCGAATCAAAAATCACGTTGTGGCGAAAGGGAATGCAAAAAAAAAATAATCAAAAAGTCATTGCTTCATTTCCTTATCATTGGAGCACCTTGTTATGAAACTCCCATGTCCTTTTGTCTATAAGAAAAAGCATAAAAATTCAAAAAAAAAAATTCCAAAACTATTGTACATTGTATATGATGTATTCCATATCCCATTGCTGGATACTGATTTTATTCCCAAACAAAAGGTGAGTGTGCTAGTCTTTTCTCAGCTTTGTGAATTCTTAGTCGTCGTAGGGGGTCGCCAGGCGCTGCGGACTTTGTTGCTAGGCAGCGCCCCCTGCACGAAGAAACAAACACACCTGCTTCATCATCTCGGCTGTTGTTGTTGTATGAGAAACACTGTAGTTGTGTGTTGTACATAGTTATGTATGCTCATGTGGATACATAGCGATGAATAAACAGTTACAACTAGTCTCTGCATCTCATTGGTCTTTATGTGTCTTTCTTCCTTATACAAACTCTACCTAAAAACTTTTAAATAGAACTCTTGAAGAGCTATCGCAGAGGTGTCCAACCCAAATGACCTTGCGAGCCAGTTCGGAAAAACATTATAATCTCGCGGGCCGCACATAAAAATATGTACCTTTATATCAGATTTGAAAACAAAAAAAACATTTATTCAGAGCAACATGCAGCCAGACTTAAGGATGCACATTTGCGAGCACATCATCTGTGTTTTACAACATCAGAAAGATGTTAACCAGAAACAGCACATCTGCTTCAAACATGACTTTGTGGTGAGCAATCACTCAATAACAGTCACCTTGCATTCCGGTACAAACCAGTGGAAGATTCTAGGTTCAGGCAGCATGTTCTCATCTACACAATCACGGAAGTGTATCCTTATTGCAATGCTCTGGAATTTAAAGGAGAAATAAAAGATATGTTTTGTACCACTGAAAAAATTAAACCGCCTCAACTTGGAGAACCAGAGACATTGCTTGCTAGATATACTGTGGAATCAAAACATTTCCTATACAACATCAGGAAATACAATTCATGTTTCCAAGTGACATTGTTTGGATAAATGTGCATTTGTGAACAAACCTATAATTTAATAGAAATATCCGTAAGCATTGTAAAACCAACCCATTGCCCTACAAGGAATCCAGAGTAGAGCCATTTAAAATTTATCTTCAAACTTGAGGTCTGCACTTTAAGAACAAAAATAAGCCTTAATAACTTCAAGCATTCGGTTAACAAATTATAAATGATAATAGTTAAGGAAAGTTTTGCGCATATATATTTATACCTTTTTTTTATAAAAGATCATACCTGCAATGCAAATGTTTTAATATACTGAAAACATGTGCTTTCTGTTTAACAAGACTGAGCCACATGAACGTGTGGCAGGGTACAACTAGTATAATATAATAATGCAATGATCAAATAATGTTTAAAATATTACATTTGCCATTTTCTTGAAAATTACGGTGTTCGTTTTGAATTGATCTTTCGCTACTCATTGTTGAAATTTGATAGTGCTGTCATTCGCAAACGATTAAGTATACGTTGCCCTTTATCTTAACTGTCCTGAATATTTTTTTTTAAACTTTAAAAAACATCTGACTGCCTCTTGTTTTTTGGGCACTCCAAACAGAAAAAGAGGAGAAATGAAAGTCGCACACACAGAGAATCATGTACCATCCATAGTAAAGGATATGCATAATGCAATTCGGAATTTATTTAAAAAAAGTAGTTTATTATAGAAAAATCAAATGTAACTGTTTGATAAAATATAAATCTATTTTAATCTGAAGGACATTTCTATTATCAAAAAGGATTTATTTTAAAACAAAAACAGGTAACAGGCAAATACATTGTAGATTTATATATATACAAAAATTTCCCCTCAAATAAATTTCAAAATGAAAAAACTTTAAAAACATATATTTTAAAAAAATTTTTAAAAAGTCGGCCGGCCACAACTTACGTACTGGCAGGCAACATGCAGCCCGCATGTTGGACACCCCTGCCCTAGAACATGAAAATGTTTTCGTGGTACCCTTAGAAGCACTAGCGTAGCTAGTCCTGAGTGGGAACTGTATCAAAGTTCCTTGGGGGGGGGGGGCGTTCTAAGAGCTTCTTAATATGTTGCGATTTTTCGATTACATGTTTTGGGGCCCCATATCAGTGATACGGCGGTAGCTACGTCCCTGCTTAGGAGTAGAAAATGTTTTCGTTGACCCCCATTCCATACCCATACTTTGAAGAATATATCTCAAAATAATATTTAAAGTAGATCCAACATGTTATAGGCACTTTATGTAAAGGCAATTAAAAAGTATTGCATTTATTTTATTAAAAAATTCTGATCTAATTTTTTAAATATAATTTACTCATTAATAATATTAATTTGTGATCCAAGTGTTACCTATCCATGCATTATATTTAGTATGTGCTTGCTTTTTTTTCCACAAAAACTGCCGAAGCCTAGGTCATTGAGATTAAATGTAATCGCACATATCACATATTCTGAGTTTAATTTGATTTTTGTACTTTTTGTTGCCGCTTATGTCGAGAAATGTATTTCACTTAAACACAATGTTCTGCATGTCATTAAAATGTTTATAGGTGTGTGAGAAATCCTGTGTATTTTGCATGAATTTAAAACCTAAAATTTAGAAGCTATTCTTGCTTAAATTTAGATTTTAACATCGAATCTGTTGATAAGTTGTTTGCTCTCCTTCATTATGTGTTTTATCCACAAATACAAAAAAGTGTATTTTCCATTAGAAAACTATTTAGTTTTACAAGACATTGTGCTACCTAACAAGTACAAAATTATCTCGTGAAACAATAGAATATCCACAATCTACTAGGAAGTATATATATATGACGATAAAACTCGTTCAATATTCTTTTATTATATTATAATAAAAGTTTAAAAAGTGTTGCAAAATAAAGTTATTATATATAAATAAAATTTTCAGTTTTA
>BMAV01001372.1:111344-152045 GCA_019973955.1 Trichonephila inaurata madagascariensis | reverse complement strand
TTCCGAACGCGAGTACGTAGCCAATCACGCCAAAACGATCGTCAACGCGTGATGTTGGTACTAGTTCATATAGATATCCACCGCCACAGATGCAAAAAGTTTTCATGTAACTATGGCTGCACAATAAGAATGGAAACTGTTAGGTAATTTAATAATCCTCAATCCACAGTGTAGTGTACCGAGAATATATAATTTCGGCTATTACTTTGCATCATTGATAATACAGCAGTTGACTGTGCCTACTTAATGACCCACGATACTGCATAGAATAATAATAAGCCATTTAAGCAAGATAGCAACAATCAATGGGAGATGTAAAACATGTTAGAGAAGACAGTGCAGCAGAATTTGATGTTGATAGGATATGGCAGCAGAAGACTGGTTACAATGCCTTTTTAATGACACACCACCATTTGCAGTGCCTCTGCTAGACAATTAAAATCTTGATGACTGGAAAAACCTTGTTTGGTCATAGGAATCATGATTCCGGTAGGTAAGAGCTGATGATAGAATTCAAGTGTAGGTACACAAAACTGTGGACTTGAATTATCCACAAGGCAATGTATACAGCCCTATGATTAATGTGTAATATCATCTCCATAAAAAGTTTTTATTTTGTTAAAAATCTGGAACAGTGTGTTTCCTTTGGTGAGAAAAACTAGATTATACAACACAGCTTGCAGCTAGCGGAATTCAAAATTGAGACACTTATTTCTGCAGGTCATTATACAAGGACAGATTTTTATCTAACTAGAACAAACCAACACATTCTACTTTTAAGACTTTGCCCTTGAACGCAGTGCTGAAAACTTCATTCAAAAATTCCATGTGAGCATCAGAGGCTCAGTATTCTTACTTTCAGCACAAGTTAAATACACAGATTCATACATGCAATTTATTTGCAAATACAGCTTTAAAAAGGTTAGTAAAATGTTGTGTTTAATAATATTCAGAATTAATACATTTATTTTTGCGTGGCTTAAATTTTCTAAAAAGAAAAAAAAAATTTATTTTTAAAATAATTGATACATGTTAGAACTTTACTTCTAAGTATGAATAAAACAACCATCAACTCTAGATGTACAATTCAATGTATCTAAATATTTTCTTATGGTAAATGAGAAACTATCATAAGTCTAGATGATACTCTGATAAAAGCTATTATTATGCATCGATAAAATTTTAAATTTTTCATATTTATAACCACATATTTTTGGTTATTGTAAGATTTACTAACAATTCAGATAACTCCTAAGTTGAAAAACATCAATTCTCATAATAAACAATAAAATATGACAACTTAAAATGTGCTATAACACACTTTAAAAATTTAATTAATTTTGGGTGATCGACTTTGCTTTTCCTCACTTCAGTGCATCAATAAGTGAGTACCAAGCTTGTGGTTGGGAACTAAACACTGGGGATTTTGTGTCAGACTGACCAACTGATTGGAACATATGCATCTTAGAGCGCCCAAGGTCACGAATATTGAGATTAGCACAGTAGGCCTTGGACCTCATGGGCGGTTGCACCATTGAATTTAGTTTAGTTGGGTGAAGCACAAGTCCTACCCTGATTATAAAAACTGATTAAAAAATAACCATTTGATATAATAATGCAACTTTAGTATCATTTGATAGGTAGATTTTAGTAGTTTTTTATGTGCAGTTTATAGCAGGTGAGAGAGTAAGTGAACATTAATGTCGCACTATTCAGCTACTCGAGGGCTTTTGGCGATGGACCATGTAATGTTGAACCATGGTCAAGTGACGTGGATGACACCTGAGCTGGCACTTCCTCTCCTAACTACCACACCACACCAACAGGAGGAAGCTTGACCCCTTAAAAGAGTCAACGTGCATCGCTCCCCTACACGGCGGGTCTTTAGTGGTACTGGGCTCGAACTCATGACAAGACCAGCCATGATTCGATACCTCGACCACTCGGCTACCATGGCCATGAAGTTTATAACGGGAATACTCCTTCAAGAGTGACTCAGGGAAGCATGTATAAAAAAGGCATTTTTTGCCCAAATGGTGTGGATTCAAGAGAAAACTCAATGTGAGCTTTGGTTTCAAGAAACAAAATCGTACATTAATGTTCAGAGTAAATTTTAACGTTGTAATGGAAACAATCCTCCTGGTACAAAATCAATTAAGTGAAAAAAAATGTTTAAAGTAATAAGCAGCATCAAGGATGTTCCTAGAAGTGGCATGCAGAGTGAGAGTGAAGCAACAGTAAAATTCATGGCAGGAATTGGAATACCGCTTAGATATTCTCTGAGCTGCCAAAGGGGTACAATGTTGAAATGTACTGATGTAAATGGTCTTACTAAAAAATTCAAAATACTACTTATAATATATTGCAAAAACTATATCTCTAAATATAATAGTTAGAGCACAATAAATTTTTATAATCCGGCAAGACTTTTAGTTCTCCCTATGTAATAAGAAAATGCCTTCTATCTTTTCATAAAATAAACTTGACTTGTCAAGTCACAGAAAGCAAACATAATAGTAAATTAAGGCTGTAATAGTAAATGATAAAATATACCAGCACAAACAGGTAGTCAATTAAGCAAAAGTCTTTCATTGAACATAATGTGATGCATGCAAAGACTATAAAAACTGTCAAAAGAATAACTTTAAAAAACCAAGACCGTTTTTGAAAAGTCAAAAGAAAAATAATGACACAACACATAAATCATATTAAAAAATATGTATGAAAATTGCTAACCTTTTTAAAACTCTCATCCAGTTGTTGAGAAGTCAAAGTCCCATTAATCACTTTTAACAGTTTGGAATCTAGTGATTAGATTAGATTGTCTTAATTCCAGCAAAGCTATGGAAGCAAATCAAACAATTTAGTCACTTAAATAACACAACTTGAGAAACTTCATCAGTTAAATGTCAATCAGCATTTTTCAAAACAACTGTTACTAAAATAAGTAAATAAATTATTCAATCAAGTATTTTTTAAAAATAAAATAATCACTAACAACTTTCTTTGGAACATTAAATAAGGATGATAAGTAACAATATTCAAGTTTTTTGAAACAATATTCAAGCAAAAATTATAAAACAAAATATAATCAATTCTTTAATTCTGATATGATACTTCAATTCTAATATGAAAATAAAACAGTGTACACAATATGTATTCTGTAGAATGATGTGGTTATATGCAGACTATTTCATATGCATATGAAGAAAAATTCCATTCACTTATGCAACAATTTAAATAATTGCTCCAAAAGACTTAAAAAAACAAAACAAAAACACAACATTCTCTTAAATAAAGTACTTTGAAAATTTAAACATTCTTTCATTTTTAAATGAAAACAGTTGAATGATTAATTATTAATATGCAAACATGTAAAAAATCTCATTTTTCAGTCATTTCTAGATATAAATTATGATATTTCTGTTAATTTTTAAAAATCATAGGAAAGCTCATAAAATAAAGAGAATTTCTTATCCACTAGCAAAAAGAATTAAAATAAAAAAGTAAAAATTAATGCTTTTAAGTAAAAGAAATATATTCACAATTACCAGTGGTATAATCTTTAAATTTGAAAAGAGGGTATTTCATATAATTTGAACAATACTACTTTTCATTCATAGCTTGGGATTCAACACTATCTCTGTAAACTTGTGAAGTTTTTAACATCTTTCAAGAGAGAATATTAAATACATTTTAAAAATTGTTTCATTTACTAAACTTAAATCTTGTTTGAAATGCTTGCATTGATTCATATTAGGTTCCAAATCAATTTTTACAACACATTACACATTTTCAATTTAACTTTTATAGAAATAATACTCTTATTTCCTTAAACACCTCATAATTCACACTATTCACTACTAATATAAATTTCTCTAAAATCAGAACTTTAAAAAAGAAGTAAAAACTTTCAATATTTGTGAAGTAAAAAAAAAATTTTTTTTAGAAGATAAAGAACTTGTTATTTTAATTCATTTCAATCAGAGTCTTCTTCATTGAAGAACTCAGTATTTTCATAATAAAGCAGAATACACTACAAATATTGTAATCACACATAATTGCTTCATGTAGTTAAATCAGAGAGCGTGTTTTTTTCCCCTCATCAAATCTTTTCAACTATGAACAAATAATGATACTCAAAGATAATTTTGAAAAATTTCTTACTCAATTACCCAAAATTAGGAAAACAAAATATCAATTTGTATAGGTATTAGTTAAGATTTCAAATATCCCCCCCCCCACACACCAAATTTGATTTTTTTAAAGATCAAAGAAACAAATGATGGCTTGTAAATAAAAAGACAAACAGTAAAAAGAAAAGAACATTAAAAATTATTCATATAATATTATGTAATTTTAAAAATACATTAAATTGTTCACTTACAATTATCAGCAACTTTGTACAGTTAAAAGCTTCTGCAATTTATTAATTTTGATATCCTGACAATACCTAAAACACAGAGATGAATATAAGTGATATTACAATAAGAAAGCACACTCCAGGTTGAATCTTTTTGTATTTTTATGTATACATATTAATACAGCAATGATACAATCTTCTCATCAAATTTTTTAAATGTATTTTATTACTTAAATGTCCTTAATATAAATATATGATATACTAAAAAATTCCCCCGGCGGCTGGAGGGCTTCACAAATGCTGGGACTTTTCTCAAGATATTCTTTTTTCATACAGTTATCTATATATTCAATATAAGTTTTCCCAAAATGAGAAATCACTATTTATTAATAATTTATGCATATATTCATACATTCAATATTATAAAAGAATCCTAACATTGACTCAAAAGCTTATGAAAGACTAGGGATGGCGATTCTTTCCGAAAATGATCGATTTTTAAATCGATTTGAATCATAACCTGATGAATCAATTCACAAAGAAAAATTACTGTCTAAAAGATCGATTTCTAAAAAAATCGATTTTTTTTCCAAGCCTGCATTTACAATGTAAATATAAATCCATTGTATGAAAAACAAGGAAGATACCATAATAAACGATCTCTTATCAGTAAAATCAGGGAATTTTTTACTTCAAGGAATTCGACAATTACAATTACTTTTATTACCATATCGAAGTATCAGGTATAAAAGAAGACATTTATTTTCTAAATGTATTTGTTACATTAAAAAGTTTAGAAAATAGATAATATAGCTTATAGTCCCCAATGCTTAATATCCAAGCTTTTTAAAAACAACAGTCTGTCAAGTCTACTGGGATCCAAGCGGTTCCACTCATCACTTGCAATGTTGCCGGAAATCGAAAAAAGGCGTTCACAAGGAACAGATGATCCCACGGTATATATAGCATGGCTATTAAGTGAACATGATGATAAATAGAGTTTTTTTGTTCTTTCCAGTAAATTAACCCTTTAACCGCCAACACCGTAATATTACGGGTTTCAAAGATAGTACATTCAACTAACTGTAAATAATTTTATGGTTTTTACCAAAGAAGAAAAAATTGAATGTCGATTTTCTAGGATGAAATATCGATTCACTGAATTGATTCTGGGCTACATATTGATTTTTTTAGCCCGAGAAATTGATTCTTCGATTAATCGATCTCAGATCGCCATCCCTATGAAAGACCATACATTGAAAAAATTAAAGATCCAATAATGATATGCCTCATATATTTTTCAGGAACTAATTCACATTTTTAAAAATTAATAAAATTCACTTCAGATTTATAGAATTTTCATAAGGATAAGCACAGTGAGAAGTAAGAAGTAAGAAAATCAATTAAAGCAATTTTTAAAATTATTAAAAAATTTTTTTTATTTTCTTGATATCTTTGATTTCTTAGAAAATTGAAAAATGTTAATAGCAGTCTCAATAAGATTTTTTTCCCTTCAAGGGATTACAGAGCAATATCAAAAATTAAGAATTATTGATATATCCCAAAAGTTGAAAGATATGACATTTTCCATATTACTCAATAATAATTATTATTACACTTTTTCTTTTGTTAACTATTTTCAAAAAAAAATCTTAATAATAAAATTTACAACAGTCACATAATAAATAATAATTTGTTTTATTTGGAATTTTTTTCATAAAGGTAATGAAAATAATTTACTGCACATATAAATTATACAGATTCCCGTGTTTAAATAAAACCTGTACATAGTATGCTTTTTTCAAAATTTTACGTTAATTGCATCATTAAATATGTTGGCACCAAAAGTCTTTACTATAAATTAATTGAATATTTAACTTATTAAAGTGTTCAATAATATTTACTGCAGCAATTCTACTCAAAAAGAAAATTTTCAAGTAAAATTATATATAATAGATTTAAAAGAGCTATCAGCTTTAAGTTAACATTATACAATAATGTTAATTACTCTACAACACTTTTAAAAATAAATTTTAAAAAATTTAATCATTACTTTAATTTATAATATACCTCTGATGGTTTAAGAGGGGTATTTTCCAAAGTCTCAGATGGCCAAGGTCCAATAGAAGTTGGGACAGAGCCACCAGCTTTCAAATCATATTTCTGCTTATACGGGCAATCAATATACCTGCCACCAACCTAGAAAACAGGTAAAATCATTTTTAAAGAGTTATTGCTCAGTTATTTACAATTCATTTTCAAACTTACTTAAGACAAAGTATAATAAATGCATAGGAAAGACAGAAATATTTTAAAATTTTCTATTAAAAATATTTTATTTTTTGGCATACTTTTAACATATTTTGTTCCTTTTCTTGAATTGTTTTCTCAATTTCCATCAATTCCTTTTCTAAATCCTGAGTATTTAGTTCCTTTAAATGCCTAAATTCTTCCATCTACAAAAACAAACATGGAAGAGGATAAGAAAATAAGACAAGGAAAAAAAAAAATTGTTTCATATGTAAATATATGTAAGTTTTATATTTCTACAAAAGGTTGCCTTTTTAATTTTTTTTTAAAGTCATACCAGGCATTTTCTTCTATTTTTCAAAAATAAAAAAATAATTTAATCTACTAATACTAATAAACCCTTTTTTATAACAAATATAAATGGATATAGAAGAAGAATTGTAACATATGGCATTACCCTGATTGCAAAAGAATAAATTAATAATTTGACAATGAAATATTCAAAGCATCATAAATAGAGCATAGACTATGAGAAATTTTTTAAAGTATAACTTCTCTTAGAAATATATATATGTTCAGAAAAGGAAGGGGGAAGAAATCAAACTTTTTGTAACAAACCTTACAAAAAAAGGGGTACGTATTGATTATAGTGGACCATAGGCCAACCAATGTTCCAAGTTGTTACCAACAAGAATATCGGTAATATTACCAAAAAATACCACTACAGCTCTCTTTCCAGACTAATTAATCTGCTGTTGATACTATTATAGAAAAGTTCATCAGTCCGACAACAAATAAAGTATGATGTTTTCTGTAATTAGAATCCAAGATCACATGATCCAATTCATTACACGAACACCAATATGTGCCAATAAACAATGATGCCAATTACACCTTGTCATGTAGATGCAAGTTAGACAAATCTACTTGCATTTACAAGAAACAATTATTTGGTTGGACTATTGCAGTAAAATTCCCTTTTATTAAAAAGAAACTTATTGCTTTTTTTTAATTCATCAGCAACTTTCCATTTTTCACCATAGAAGCAAAATGGTAAAAAACCTACCTAATAGTATAACAAAAAGAAAACAACACTAAAGTCAAACTAACAGGTACTGCCAATATTTGAAAATAATGCTCATGGTTGCTTTATTTTACAGTATTCGCAACTAGTTTAAGGCAGAAATGGGCCTTTTAAAGGCTTGCCATGTTAGACATCATTATTCCAATCAATGATGAAGTAAAAAAATGTAGAATAAATAATACATATATTGTTGGGTGGATGACCTAAGTACCTAGCTCTTCCGAACTAACCTGATTCCGAGCTATGACCCTAGGATTTTGAGTGACTGTAACATATTGACTCTTGCCCTTTGTTAATTCAAAATACAATACAGGAGAATAAGAAAATATAAAAATTAAAATTATTTAAGTGCAAGAAAATTAGCTTTAAAAATGGTACAGGCACTGAAAATGAAAGAAAAATTTCGATCTTTGGGTGGGCGGGGCCTGACCAATGGGAATGCAGCTAAGATCTCGATTGGTGAAAATGGGAGAAACACAGAATGAAAGAAAGAAAATCAGAAACAGCTGTTTTAAGAGTTAATAAAATAAAATACTTAAAGAAAAAATAGAGAAAGATCATGTAAAAATAAGAATGATCTGTCGAATTAATTTTCTGAGGAAAATTAAAGAGTAATAAAGCAATTTAGAAAAGTGAGCTTCAGGGAATCGAACCCAGGGCTAAACATTAGAAGCGTGCCACTCTGACCACGAAGGACTCGTGGAAAGAGGTGAAGTAAGCTTTTAAGATGAATACAAGGATTATGTGGAAATGAGAAAAAATTTTAAATGAAGAGAGGATCTGAAAGTATGTTTCTAGGTCTGTTGAAATTGGGATCAGGGATATATTTTTCAAAATCCAAGATCGAAACATTAGAAGTATTAATTTTCTGAAAAACGTTAGTTGCTAATTTTTTGATAAATTGTCTCATAGACAGCATTTTACTTGTGGCTCTGAGGTCTTTATTCCTCATTAACCATGGAGCATATAAAATTTGTCAAGAGAATGATGCTTTGAGATGCTTCAATTTGATAAACCCTCCAAGCGGTCTGCACGTAAAATTCCGCCATTCCAGAGATGTTTTTTCTGCCTTCAAGCAAGATTTCCAAAAGCGGTCGAGCCGCATTCTTAAAAATACGGCTCAACCGCTTTTGAGAACCCCACCTGAAAGCAAAAAAATACGTGCGGTACATTTTTGAAGCATCTCCAGAATGGCAAGACTTTAAGTGCAGACCGCTTAGAGGGTTAATATGAGATTTAGCTGCATGTACCTAGAGTGAAGCAGCACATACTTTAAAAGTAAACTGAGAAATAATACATGCATACATACATACATATATATCACTGCAAAATTAAACAAGTAAAACTCTTGATTTTTTTAAATTTTGTTTTTTAGAAGGATATATATTTTAAATTTTTGAACAGTAGCATTTCTATTATGTTTAATCAGAAGTTTGGTTTGCTTCTTAATCATATACAATTTCATATTCTAATCATTCTTAAGCAGATTGATATTACTTAAAAATATGTTTATTTTACAAAATTTTCTTAATTAAATTTACATAAAATACAATACAAACTGAAACCAAAATGTTTATTTAATCTTTATTATGCATATATATGCTTACTCTTAATATATTCTGTTCCTTTTCTTGAATTGTTTTCTCAATTTCCCATAATTCTTCCTCCAAATATTGGGTATTTAATTCATTTTCCTGCAAAAGCTCTTTCATCTAAATAAAATCAATAAGTCAAAATTAAATTCAAGAAAAGAAAACAAATCTTTGATTTTTAAGAATTTTATTTTCCAATTAAATATTATTTTACAAAACACAATGTGACTGAGTTTTAGAAAACTGTCCAATTTTTATTTATTAATAAAAAGCAAAAATAAGCCAAAAAAAAATAAATAAATAAATTATCATTACTACTTATAAAAAATGAATCATTTAAAAGATCCTAATAGCATAAAAAATTTCTGGCATAACAACTTCCACAATATTCAGCATTGCATTTTCAAGCTGTATCACACTAATGTCATACATAAATTAACCCAGTAATTCAATATTAAAAATGCAGGTTCAAAGTTTTTATTTTCATAAAATGCTACTTTAATTGGAAAGGGGACAGATGAACTTTTTACACCAATCTTTTGCAAATATCTTTTTCAGATATGACAAAGAGAGAAAATTATAAGAATTAAATGAAAACAGATTCGACAGAGATGTTTACAACTTCTCAAAGTAGTAAACAAACATATAGAATTAAATTTTGATAAACCCTTTGACTGAACTACTCTGATATAATGAAAAATACTAAAAAGCACATAATTTAAAATAACCGTCGATGATTTTCTATCATGGTAAATATCTTAAAACATAATAAACATTCACCTGTAAATGATACAGGTTATCACCTGTAGATTCTTCAGCAATTTGGTAAATTTCTGCTGCCTCTGCATTACCAATCCTGAAAATAATAAAATTCAAGCAATTTAAAAACAAAAAAGTCTGAATAAAAATAAAGAAAATTTAGAAACAATTACAACAATTTTTCTTTCAGTTTTCTCCAATAAAAAAATTCTTTAGGGGTGCTTAAAATATAAATGCTATTTTTTTTTTTTTTTTATTTAATTTTATTTGTTTTTGGACTACAAAACAAAAGACAAAAGAAATAGTATATTTCATTAAAGATTAAATACAGTACATAAATGAAGTTTTTAAACTTTATTTAATAAACACAATACAATTTTTTTTAAAAAAAAAAGCTGTGTTTTACTTGTGTATTCATTTTATACAATGCATTGTGGTTTCCATCAATCTTGTTAGAGCTTCCCTGATCTAAATTTATTAGTCATAATTAAAGACTATTTCATCTGAAAATATTTTGTTTCAAAATAGCTAATTATTCCAAGTTGAACTTCTAGTGTAATATTGTTGAATTTATAAGTGCATTTAACTTAAAGAATAAGTAATGCTAAAACTATTAATGACAGTACTAAAAAGGAGGAAAGAAGACAGGGTGGAATGATTCTTATGTATTATACTAAAGTTGTGAAAGTAATTGTTTCAAATTCATTTATAAGCATAATCTTTTCAAAAATGTGCAATAAAATAATATAAATCACACACCTCAGAAGTTATTATAAATGTATAACAAAACTGGAAAAAAAATTCCTAATTTATTTTATAAACATTACATCATATTTTGTCCAATTAAAACTAATACTTAAAAATATAATTGATAAAATTATTTAAAAGCTTCATGTACATATAAATGAAATGCAATACAATTTCTATTTATTTCTCCAATTAATGTTAATCTGTACTAATGTAATTTGACTTTTTTTTTTGAAAAATTTTATAAACTTGCTTGCTGTATTTTATACTAAAAAACTCAATGATACTTACCTCATCATTTCAGCTTCATTTGTAAGACAAATAGAGTTTTCTATATTAACAGGAAATACAACAGATGCAGATTTAACAACAGGCAAATATTGCTCAGGTATGATAGCTAATGGAACTGCAAAACCTAATAAAAAAAATAATTTTAATATATATATATTTTCATTAAAAAAAATTATTTATATATCTTTCTTTAAAGCCTCAAAATAAGGGTTTAAATTACATTAGCTTAAAATATTTTTTCTCTCCATAATGGGGCTGCGTATTGGTATTAAAATATAAAATTATGACTATTTTTAATTTACAAAATTTCTGTATTATTATCTTTGTCATTTGACAAGACTGTTTTCAACACCACGGGAGGGGAGGATGGCCACACTAAAATGTGCATTAACAAATATTCCCAGTTCTATAAATTTTGAAAGGGAAAAAACTATTTTAAAATGCAGTATTTAAAAAATTAATTATAGCAATTAAAAAATGGTACATGATATTAAAATTTAATTTTGTAATAATCAAGTAAGATAAAAAATAATCAATTTACACAATTTTTAATTTACCCAGAAAGGTTGCATACTTTTTTTAAAAATCTGATCATTTAAAGAAAATAAAAAGTACACTAAAGTCAATAAGTAAAAACATCTCTTTTTCAAAAATAATGCAATCATACTGTGCAACAATTACATAATTTTTGTCAAAAATTCAAATCATGTATTTTTTTAATTTTTAAAAATGAGTCATACATCATTCCAAAACAGAAAATATCACTTATCAAATATCAAAAGTCCATTACTTCGGAATGTTTAAACTTCAAATCAAAAATATAAAAATGCACTTAAAACATTCAATCACAAAATAAAATCAATATCTGAAAATTAAAAACCTGAAGAATTAGTTGCATAAAAGGACGGTGCAAAAGAGGCTGATGGCAATGGATGTCGAACAACTGAAGTAGGAATTGTCAGCTCTCCCATGTGTGAAACAGCATTCACTTGAATAGGAGCTGTTGCACGTATTAAACTTTTAGAGCATCTTGATATCGGACCATATTTAGAAACCAAAGGTGGCTCAAAAGGAATAAATTCATCTTTTTCAGAAGGACAAAATAGTGCACGGTTGGAGAAATCCCTTTGAAAAAAAAAGGATTAATTATTAAAAACTAAAGAAAATATTTTAAGAAGATGCATTATAAAGCAGCATGAATTATACTTGACTGATAAATCAAAGTTGCAATCTTTAACAGATTTCATATTATAGAAGTAATTTTGAGCAGTTATTTAAAAAAAAGCATTCTCAAGACTTTTTTAAAATTTATTATCTTATACCATTTGATCACATAATGTAATCAGTTACAAAAACTGTATTTAAAAAATTAAAGAATTAAAATATATATATACTTACATTTCTAACAAACCATTTTCTATTTCTTCTTTAGCAACTGAGGAATTTACTTCAGTATATGAATTAAGAGAGCTATTGTAATCACTACTGGAGCAATGTGTCGATGAACCATAAGGGAATACGCTAGGAGAAGTCCAAGGTGAATAAAATGACACCATACTGCCATCCTCTACAGTTTTCAACACAGAATCCTGAATAAAATTACAATATAACTATTGTTAGAAATTCTTAAAAATTAGGTTATAAAAAACTCAGAGAAAAATATTTTGCCTTTTACAATTAATTAAATTAGATTAAATTTATTTACTTTGATATTTTATTCATGTATGAAAATTTTTGAAAATATTTTATATTATTTCTTGATATATCTAAACTCAGTGGCTCAACAGTACCCAAAGGGCCAAGGCTTACTGCGTTCATCTCAGTTTTCATAACCTAGGGCAGTGATCCGCAACCCCTGGTCCGACTAAAGAACATTAAACTATTGCCATTTTATTTAAAGTGGTGCATTTCTCTCGGATTTTCGCAACTTTCCATGGAAATCACTTTATATTCCACGTTAAATCACTTATTCATTTTTTGTGTAACTATATTTTATTCTGAAGGCATATTCAAATGTAACTAAATTAAAATTGTTAAATCAAAACAATCTAAAATATAAACAATCAACGTGTCCCACTCTCAGTGGGCTGCGGTAAAATTATCAAACGTTGACCGGTCTGCAGCGATAAAAAGGTTGCGGAGCACTGAGGTGCATTAGTTCCGGTTAGGTTGTCAGTCTGACGCAAAACCCCCAGTGTTTAGTTCAAAAGCAAGCTTGGTACTCATTTATTGACCCACTGAAGGGCTGAAGAAAGGCTAAGTCGACCTT
Organism: Trichonephila inaurata madagascariensis; assembly: GCA_019973955.1. Classification (NCBI taxonomy): domain Eukaryota; kingdom Metazoa; phylum Arthropoda; class Arachnida; order Araneae; family Nephilidae; genus Trichonephila; species Trichonephila inaurata. The sequence continues at coordinate 138,690 of BMAV01001372.1, read as the reverse complement.
CTCCAGCCTAGGGTTTGAACCCCGGACTTGTGGCATGATACACTACCATTCAGCCACTGGGCTTCTATTGATATATCAACGACATTTAAAATACACAAATGAAGATCAATTATGTCTTAATGAGAATAAATACAACCTATAGAAGCCAAAAACCACAGAATTACATTTGGCAAGTATAGTTTTTATTGTTAAGCTTATAAATGCACAATTATTTAAATAACATTTATGCAGCAATTTATGGGCTACAAATACATTTTAAGCATAACTTGAGATCATAACTATTTTGTAATAAGTAAAAAGCTTTAGAACAAGAAAAAAATCTTTTCTTATATTAACTACCAACAGTTCTTTAAAAAAAGATTACATACTGTTCCCACATCTGAAGATGAAACAATGCCATTTTCAGCAATAGTTAGACAAGATGATTTTGGAGAATTGGTCTCGTCTAATTGAGCTAAAAGTTGTTTCTTCCTTTTTTGAAGAGCAGCAAGTGTTTGACTATCCATCTGATTTAAAAAACACATAAAATAAATATTTTAAGCAAATGAATTTAATTCAGAAAAAAAATGCACAAACTAATTTTTAATAAACAGATTAAAAAAATTCTTTCACTAAGTAGCAAATAACAGGTTCTAACAAACTTTTTTTTTAATACACAATTTTTCCCCCCCCCTTCAAACACAACTTCTGAAACCTTCTGTATAAATATATTTCTTTCATCAGTTATTTTTATAAGACTTGCATACAATTCACAAAAAAAGTTTATAGATTTTTAAAATTCTAGTTAGAAAAATTATCTAACTATGCATATTTCATCCAAAAACTAAAAACATAATCTTAAAGCTAAAATTAAAAAAAAAAATATTCTGAATAGATAATGAATGAATGCAAAACTAAGTATTATAAACTATTTTCTTTCTACAAGAGAAATATTAAAAAGTGTAAACTCAGAACAATATTAAATAGGATCATAAAAGAGATCACCATAGATAAGATCGAATGAAACTAATTATTCTAATGAGATATAAATCTCAAAATAATTACCTGATTTTTCATGACTGAATTTGATGGTTGAGATGCATTTGACTTAATAGCATTTGCATGGCAAACAGGTTTTGAACAAGATATTGATGAAGTATCACAAGTAGAGAAACAAGATGAATTTTGTACAGTTGGCCGAGAAACAGATTTGCTACTCAGTTTCACCTTTGTTGCAGGCAAGCCAGCTATGGCACTTGGGATCACACCAATTGTATTTGGTAATATTTGATAAGATGAATGCACAGATGGAGCCAGAGGAAGCTTTGTTGTTAAAGGTTGAAAGGCAGGTGATTCTGGATTCAATTTATGTGACATCTGAAGTGGAGAATGTTTAACTGGATGAAACGCAGAATTTGTCGAGGGACATAAGTTACTTTGTACACTGAATGAGTGAGTTTTCGAAGAGTTTTCTGCAACAGTAGCTTCTGTTTCAGAAGATGAAGCTGAAATAATTTTAAAAATCAATGTGATGCTCAAAAACTGATTTGGGGAACTAGACAATTAAAGTTAAATGCACTACACAGAGATAAAAGAAAGATATAAGCTTTGACACAAAGCTCATTCAAATGGCTACATTTAAAAATAAATATCACAAAATTCACACAGATCTGATGCAGATATATATGCATATAACTTAAATACAAATAGCAACTTTAGGCTTTTTTTGTTCCTTTCCCTCTCAGCTAAAATTTTTAATAACATATAGTGATATTTCCATTTAGCTTTACTTTTGTATCACAAGACATTTCATTTTTACTTGATATATTAGCTTATAAGCAGCTACAAAAAGCTTTATCTCTTACTACAACACTTTTCAAAAGTGTTAGCTGTATATGGTACATCTATTATTTTTTTAACTGTTCCAATGCTGCTTCTTTTTGATAATCACACAGAACTGCAGGCAGTTAGAACATGTACAATGAAGCAAAAAATTATGCTGACTATAGGATTAATTTTTAACCATACAAGCGATGATTAAGATAGGTAAAGTTATCTGTTTGAGTTATGATACAAATATCATGAATGAGTTGAACTTAGTTGTAATCCTCAAGAGTTTAAAAAACTTTTATTATATACACAATAAAAACTCATAGATAAACAAACGTATCTATGTTTCTACGTGCATCTATCATCTCATGAACCGCACCACGCAGAAACTCGCCAAAGGTACCAAAAGATCGGGAATAATCTGAGGAATCCATTTTGACCATTTATATTCCAATATTACAATTAGTTAAAACGATATTAAATAAAAAAACTTTGTTTTATCCTATGTGTTGTTTCTTTGGCCAAACAGAATGAGAAACCGGGAGGTGAAATTTTTTTTATCACCAACGTTTTTAAAACACGATCTAATTTTTTTTTACAAGACTCAGACAAAAAATAATTACAGAATCAGAAAGCTCATTTACTTCGCCACGATACGGTATAACTTATTTTACAAAATAATATTTTCTATTTTTTATGATTTTTTCTAAAATGAGTCAAAATTGATACGTTTTTATGAAAATGATTTCTAAATCGTTCTGTTTGCATTTTCTTTTGCATTAATGAAATGATATTCTACACTAAAAAAGTTCATGCTTTTCTCTTTTAGAATCAGTCATTTAAAAAAATAAAATGTCAAAAACTTTTTTTTATGATTTTTCAAAAAATACTCAAAATTTTATTTAAATACTTAACAACTTCTTTATTTATAAAAATAATCTCACAAAACTTTTTTTTCGTGTGTAGAACGATATTATCCGTAATCTGTATAAAGATTGAAAAAATTACTTAAAAATTACGATTTTTTTTTAAAAAAATTGTGCCTTTTTCGTTTTTTTCCCTTTTTGCGAGAAATATTTAAACATTATTTTTGTAACATTTTTTGTTTAAAAATTACCGTTGTTTGCAATGTATATATGAAGCTTGAAGGCATTAATTTAAAAATGAAGCCCTAAAAAAATTAAAACTTTAACAAATAACGCAACTTTACAATAGTCAAGGGTTTGGAGGCGAAAAACCTGTTTGGCGCCAAATGACTCTTTTCCCCTATGCCTCTGTCGCGTTTGATGAAAGGTTACACTAGATAAGATGCACCTATAAATATTGAAAACCACCAGATTTGGCGAAATTGAACATATCCCTTTATTTTAAAGGTCTTTTGACTCCTTTCTTTCCGAGAGTTTCGTGGCACGATTGGCAGAGCGCTTGATTACTACTGTTTGTACCCGGGTTCAAAACAACATCATCGCTTAGTTTTAAAAAATACTCAAAATTTTATTTGCACATTTAATAACTTCACCAGCAATTTTATAATTGGAAAGATAATTTTTTTTTTTTTACAAAACGATACTTTACATATTTTATGATTTTTTCTAAAATGAGTCAGTATCGATGCGTTTATATGAAAATGATTTTTAAAAAACTCATACTTTGATCTTTAAGAGTTAGTGATTTAAAAAATAAAATGCCAAAAACTTTTCTTACGAATTTTTAAAAAACTCAAATTTTAAATATTTAATAATTACCATATTTTCCTGTATATAATTCGTGGATTATGTGTTAAAAAAGTTTCAAATTTCATTGTGCGTTCGCGTCAGGGATTATCTAAAAAAAGACATTCTCCATCAGAAAAACTAACAATAAAGTTTTGAGAGAAATGCCGCTTATGTTATATAAAATAAATAATAGATGGCGCTTTCATGACTTGGATGATGTATTTCAGCCATAACTAGTTTTTGTTCAATTACATTCAAAAACAAATTCGATTCCTTGGAAGGAAAAAACAGTTACTAGTTGCTGGCGCCATTTCCAATTTTCTCCTGACTAGAGCTATTACGTCCTTTGAAAGTTTTCATCATGTTGAAGCGAAAGCGCTAAGTTACACTGCAAACTTCAAGTTAAAAGTTATAGAGAAGGCTACCGAAGTCAGAAAGCTGCAAGGTTTTTCAACGTTGACGAATTGAATAATTGTTTGTGCAGAAAAAACAAGACCAACTTCAAAAATTGTGATCAATGTTAAAGAGCCGATCATCGTGGAAAACTTCACTGACCAGAATTAGAGGAAGAAATAAATAAATGGATTTTAAAAGAAAGAGACAATGGGAAAGCAGTCTCAATCTTAATTTTTTTGCTGTTAACTTGCTAAATTTAAAAAAAAAAAAAAGAAAGATTTTTTACGCATGGAATGTTTTGTTTAACTCAAAACATAGATGGAAGCAGCAAAGAATTTTTTTGTTTTATTGAGATCATCGTAAAAAATACCATACATATTTAAAAAGATGTTTCATAATAAAATTTTTTTTCAGAACAATTTCTTACTTCTATTTTTAATTATATTCTGTATTTTTTATCTTATATGACACTCATTATCGGCAGTTCATATTTTGGATTATTTGCCATAAAAACTGCCACGAATTATACGCCGCTGCGAATTATACAATGTTTTTTTTCCCTCTTTACTCCAAAAAAAGGCTTTGCGGATAATACGCTGCTGCGGATTTTATACAGGAAAATAAGATACTCATCAAAATCAAGTTTTTTATAACTTCTTCATTTATAAAAATAATTGCATGAAACTTTTTTCCTGCATGTTGAACATTTAAAAAAATGCTCACAATTTTAATTCAACATTTAAAATAGTTGTGATATTTTGTAATTATAAAAATTTCTACTTTTTTCAACATACAACTATTTTTAAAAAGGGGCATTTTCGTTTCTGGGGCCTAAAAAATTACAAAGTGAGTGAATGAATATTAAAGTCCCACTGTTCACTTACTCGAGAGCTTTTGGCGACACACCTTGACATTTTGAACCATTGTCAAGTGACAAGGATGAGACTTGATTTGGCACCCATCTCTCTTAACTACCATACCACAACAACGCTAGGACATTTAAACTCTCGACAGATTGAACAGCGGGTCTTCAGTGGTAGCCAAAATTTTAAAAGGGCAGTAATAATTAATTGTGGGAAATTGCCACACAAACTTTGTAATGACGTTAATATAGAAATCACACACGCATACCAGGAACGGCTGATAGCGAGAGGGGAAAGGAAATTTCCATGACAATATGTTATGCATTAAAAAATTTTCGTGCACTGCCAAGGGGGGAGGGGAGAATAAACCTGTCTAACAAAGAAAACTGAAAAAATTTCAAAACAGGGAATTTTAAGATACACTCGGTAAAAGCCCGAGCAACGCTGGGCTAAGCGGGGAGGGGTGGTGGAAGTCATTTTGAAAAAGAGTATTAGCTGATTTTGTGAAGGAAAGGGAAAATTTATAAAAGTAGAGAAAGCCAGTGCAAAGCCAGGCTATGCAGCTAGTTTTTCACTTAAACTTTGTTAGAAATACTCTACACACAATAATAGGTGTAGAAATTTGTGATCTACAAACTTATACATAACTAGTCTCATTTTAAAATTTTGTTACAGTTATCTTTATAAGAAAAACAGACCTTCTAGCTTTGTTAAGAGATATTTAAGGCTTTAAAAAATCTTTCATGTACTCTAAAAGAGACCAGGACACTATTTTAAAAACATTCCTCTTGATATTTACCTTCTGATAAATAAGACCCATCGTACATATAATCAGACATTCCACAATCAGGTGAAGCTAGTGGAGTGCTAGACGTCCCATAACTGAAAATTAAAAACAATTAATTAGACTAATCCACGTTAAAGTCAGAAATATTAATAAAATTATAATTTTAAATTGTAAAATATTTAGAAGAGTTTTAAAATATTCTTAAAAATAAACAGGACAGTGCCACAACTGTGATTAAAATTCCTAAAACTTAAAAACCAAGTGAGTAATTTAATAGTATTCTGCTATTAATTTGTAGATGAGTGAGCGAGTGAATATTAACATCGCACTGTTCAGGTACACGAGGGTTTTTGGGGACGAACTTTGTAATTTTGAACCATGATCAAGTGACAAGGAGGACACCTGAGCTGCTGACACAGGGTCTTTAGTGGTACTAGGCTCGAACTTGTGACATGCCAGCCACGGTCCGATACCTTGACCACTGGGCTGCTGCGGCCCCTGCTATTAATTTATAATTTACCTTTCATTTGTAATTTACAAGTAAATTTTATACACTTGTTAACAAGAAAGTTGAAATTATATTAATTTTAGGAATTCGATAATTAAATCAATATTACTAAAATTAATCAGAATAACATACAAAGATTATCCAAAATGAGCTATAAGGCAAAGCATTAAAAGTTGAAAAAATTGGGAGATGTTTTTATATATCTGAATTAATGGATATTTGAAAAGCCCTGTTAATAACAGAGTGAATATGATTTTTTAAATATTACTAAATTAAATATTTTTAGAGCATGCATTTTTTGCAAGCCTATACAAAGATTTCAAATATATGCATGGTAACAAACAGGTGAATGCCTTAAAAAATTGGAGAGGGATACTTATAAATCAATCTATTGTCTAAATTTTACCAGTGTATCCTTGTAACTCAAAAAAGTGTATTTCAGTATATCAGAGATAAGGGAAGAAATTTTTATTTAACTGGAATTTTCATTATGAATCAGCATATTTTTTTTTTAAAACAAAGATATCTAGTTTTAAGCAAATGTAGGCTAAGTGAATAACGTAATATGTATACTTAAAGTAAACAACACATAAGAAAAAGTTTATATTTAAAGAACAAAAAAGAATATCAAAATAATCAAATTATAGAGATTAAATCAATAGAGTGAATCACAATCCAAATAATCAACAATTTTTTTAGGTCAATCAGAAATTGAACATCTGACACGAGATTCTACGCCCAGTTAAAAATCCAAACGTATTTTTCTTTCGGAGATTTTAAGTATTTCAAGTAATAATAATCAATTCATACTCATTGTTGAATTTTAAAACTGAAAATTTAACTAAACTCAGAGCTCAACAACACAATTGCATATATATTTTTCTATACCTATTGATAGCAATTGAAGAACTGCAAGCATACAAATCATCATCATTTAATCCATAATTGGGATCATCAGGATTAGGGCTTTTTGTACTTGATTCAAAAGTCTGATTACCACCAGCAGAGCGTCTACTTCTGGCTCGAAATCTAAATTGATTTAAATAAATACATAAAACAAAACAAAGGATAGAATGAAGTTTATTAAATTGAAACTATTTCAGATAGAACTTTGTTCAAAATTATGAATACATTAAAAAACCTACTTGTCCAGCTCTTCCTGAGAATGTGCAAACGTACAGTTCAATCCTCGAGGACAATTCCTTCGTTGCATCAAATCCCGACACATACTGGTTTTGTATTTGGCATTTATATTCAAACGATCATCTTGCAATTTACTTTTCCCAAAGTTTTGTATAAAATCAACTAAACCCTTTACAACAATTTTGGCAGCTTCTTCTGCATTTTTTAGAGCTTCCCATGATGGTGGGGGTATATCTAAAATATGTGGATTTTACATTAAAATGAGCAATTTTAAAACTGCATTTAAATAAAACCTCAGACCTACAGAAATGTTTTAAAGGTCTGTTAAAATAAAAATTTATTTTGTGGTTTGATGTAACACTTAAGATTCAAACTATCTAGAAAATTATTTAATAAATATAGATACTTGGATGCACTTTCATTCCTTTCTAACATTATAAGACAATGTGTTATTGATTCAATGACAACAAACCACATAAATTGAAAAAATTTAGGATATGTTTTTGGTCCCTTTTAATAAAAGGGAAAATAAACAACAAGTCAAACTAACGAAATGAGTAATAATATGAAAGACATATTTCTGTACAAGCTATCAAAACATAGAAATAATGAAACTCATATTACCCCTTTTACGTAACTCACAACCCCTTCTACATAAAACTCAGAACATATAGTCATCAGGATTACATTTAATGAATACTTTACAGATTCATAAGTTAAAAAAGCCATTTTATTGATGATAATAACAAAAAGAGCAAACTTTAATTTTTCTCAAATTCAACATGAACATACTTTCTTCGTTTAATGTAAAATGTTTCAACACTAGATTTTAGGCAAGTTGGCAGGATATAATTAGAAATATACATTGAAGAGCAAGCAAATAAGAGATATCTTATTAGCCTTATATTTCCCTTTGATGTACATGGTGATTAATCACAGCACAGACTGAAGCAAGTCATCAGAGAAATATTAGGAAATCATACAAACCCATGAATTCTCAAAGATTTTTAGCAATTCACAAAGATTTGACAACTAGCACTGTAATTTCATTATTGATTTACATTGCATTTTTTAATTATTTTTATTTTAAACATTGATATGTAAATAGCCAAGATGTAAACACAGTATTACGGATCTATTCAATTAACACAATCTACCCAACCAGAGCAAAATGTTCGTTCAATTATATGGAAACGAAATATTATTTGATCAATAAGTTTGCATAAATATTTATAGCATCGTGTCCTATACTAAGCAGTCAGCAGAGGTACACATATGAAACAATGACTGTTGTTGTTTCTAATCCCAGATTGTCTAGCAATGCTAGATAATCTCCATTAACCCAAAAAAATAAAGAAATTCTAAAAACAGGAGAGGGTCCAGAAGGACCTCGTCCTTTTTAAAATCCAAGCAAGTCAAGATGTGTGCATGAGACCAGCTCGGAATAACACAAGTGGTACTTTGAAAAAATCTTCTGACCCTGACAAAAAGTGAGAGCTTTTATGTGGCCACTCACAAAGCGCGAGAAGGCAGTCTGGTATTTCCTAGGCATAAGCTTGAATGAACCTCCTGGATTTCTTCCGAAGTACCAAGTATGACTAGTAGGAGTTCAATCTTCTACTGGGTTTCTTACATTCAGTGAATTATCTTAAGGGAGGATAATTCACTGAATGTAAGAGAGTAGGGCTCACCTCCTCTTCAGCCATTGTTCTGGCTAAGAAATCGGCTTTCTCATTACCATCAATCCCCAAGTGGGATGGAACCCATTGAAAATGTACACAATTAGAAGAAATCCGATCAAGATTAAGGATATCAAGGCTAGTTTGGTCTCCTACAGGTGTCCAATTGGATAGATGTTGTACAGAAGCATGGCTGTCATTCAGAATCTCAATATTTTGAAACTGAACCTCAGTACTGCAAACGATGGCTTATGCTCCCCATTGTGAGGAGATGATTCTGGATGATGTGGCTCTTAATAATCTTTTTTATGCACTAATATTAAATTGCTGAGTGATATCTTACACTGTGGCCTATATATTTGTAATTATACAGCATACTAGCTTCCTTCTGTCCAAGGTGAAAGGCAGTTGCAGAGATATTTTACAAGAATCATCTTACTCAAAGTATACCCATATCACAGAAACTTATGAAAATTCTAATACCTGCATAATATCCGATATAGAGTGAAACATACATCAGACCCTGATTGTTTACCTATGATCAAATGTATTTAGGTGTTCCATCTTATTCATACTATAATTTGCTTCAACTGTTTCCTGTTGCATCACTCCTTGCAATGTTGAGTAACTGCTTCAGTCATTTGCTAATACAATTGCCCTTCAAGTGAATGTATATATTATTTAATTTAAAAAACATTTTTTTTTCAATAAGTCTTATTTTTTAAATTTCAAACTAATCTTTTTTTTTTAGTTAATTTTCATGATCTCTCTCAAACATTATATCATAAATTTAGCTTTCATTCCCTTCCTAATTACTGTCACTTCTGTAAATATTTCCCTCTTGATCTTTTTATTAATGAATTTAAATTTTTTCTTCAGCCAAAGTAATGAAACTTTTACTTTGGCTGAAGATGGGTATTTTCTTTAAAGATGGATTTTTTTCACAAGTGAGTTATAGAATCCAAATTAAAAAACTACAATAAGTGGAGTTGCTAAAGTACATGATGAAAGCAATATTTATAAATTACTGCATTCTTTATTGTTCTTTCATAAGATGAATACATCCCTAATCTCATTCAAATTTTATAATGAATCACCTTCTGCAATTTAGCAATGTTTGAAAAGTTAATTAAAAAATACTTTGAAATCTTGTTCAGTAAAAAATTACTTCAAAAACACAAACCTGGACTAGGATCAATGCCAGCCAATAATTCTAAATAAGGCCTTAAAACAGACAAATTTCCCGGATCTCCAGTGCGTTGTAATGCAATAACTAATTCCTGAACACTTTGAGCGAATGATTGAGGTGTTTGTAACTACAAAAGAAATAGTATGTGATATTTGAATCATTTATTTAAAAATATAATTCTTAAAATTATCTTTACAAACACATCTTGTGTTTACCAAAGATTTCAAACACAAATCTTGAATTTAATATTTCAATGGAGTTGTGTTACTAACCAAGATTTCATTTATATATACAAGACAAGATATATTAGTACAAGAACAATTCTAGAAACTATAAATTGACTAATAAATCTTATAAAATTTGGAAAACTAACACATGCATTATAAACTATCATTATAATTAAATGCAACTAATAATAATTTAAATGAAATTGCTTAAATGTCAAATTCATAAAGTACCTAGTCATTATTAACCCTTTCAGGACAAAGGACACAAACGCGTGCGTACCTCCAGGGCCGGAGGTTTCTGCTGCAAGTGTCACTTGCAGGTCGGAGGGTTTTGTGTAGTTAAGCTTAAATCTATAACACCAAAATATAAACGCGTTGTTCAATATTTTTTTTTGTATATTATATGAACGGCATACGCTTTATATATTTTGTATTAATAGACTTTATTTACTTCATCTACTTTCTGTTTAAGTACAAGTTTCTAAACATTTTACTGTCAGCATTTGTAAAAGTCAACCTTAAAAAAAGAAAGTAAGTTTTGTCTACCAGATCTCACTATCCATTAAAAACTAGACTGCAAACCCAAGTAAAATGCTTTAGCAAAAATAAATCTCTCATCTTCACTATAAACAAAAACCACATGTTGATTTTAAGAGCAGCCGTAAAGCACTCAATTCGAAAACATTTCCTTCCCCTTATGTTTATAAAAAAAAACACCATGTGTATGTGAGTAATATTTCTCTCATTTCGAGTAGTAGGTCACATCTCCATGTATCTCAAATCTTATGGACATAGAATGCCATCTATTGCAAAAACAAAACAAGCTTACAAAACGTTCCAAATGCCTGGCTCATGGGTGGGTCGTTCAGCCTGTGGAGGAAGAAACACGCTGGCTCACCCACGAGTCATTCAGCCTCTGACGGTGTTTCATGCTGGCTCATATTAGGGACGTTTGTCCCGAAGGGGTTAATCCACCAAAAAAGTATAAACGTTGAAACTTTTACAGAAGTTTTAAAATACAGTTTTCTTTTAGCTATCAGTATTTTCAAAAATATACATTAAATTTTTATAACTAAAACTTATAAATAATTAGGATAAATGCAGTAAGAAAGTAAGAAATTGCCATTTGGCACTGAAATGATCTCATTTATAAAAATATTAATCAAAACAAATCTTAAATCAAGAATAAAAAAATTAAACAGAGCATAACAGAATTTAAATAGGAAAAATTCTACCTTGTCAGCAATTGATTGCATATGTGATTTATGAGCAGTATCACCATACAGAAGAGATGACCATTGTTCTGGTGCAATACGAAGCCCTGCTTCAGTAGCTATTTGGACAACTTGAGCATCATGTTCTCTTCTGAGAGCTTCATATGTGCGAAATTCATCTTTTAATTGCATTAATGAGGAATCCCCTTCACGTTTAGAAACCTAGAAGTTATATTTTGGTCAACATTTTTGTAACTGTTTGTCCAAAGATTCAAAAACCCTAAAAACAATTATGTAGCAATGATTTAAAGTAAATGTATTGTTTATTCAACTAAAAAAATAACTTATTCATACCTGCCAATTTTTTAAAATGGCAAAATGTAAAATAATGTATGGACATTTCAAATGTCATAAAATAATACATGTATACAAATATTTGAAAAATAATGCAAAGAAAATTATTCACAGAAAATTCTTCTTTTGTATATTGACTTGATTTATAAAAACACATACTCTAAGGTAAATTTTAAAAAAAGTATGACATTACAATAAACATGCTGTTATATATATATATATGGTTAAAGTACATATAAAAAACTGTTTTTATAAATTATACACAGAAAAAAATATTTCTCATACAGATGTTAAATTAAAAAAGATAGAATAACAAAATTTTCTTTACAGAATGACTACAATGTTCCAGACCATCAGGCACTTCATTTTCAATATTTCAAGCATCAAAGGAAATAATTCAATAAAATATTTAATACTGTTAAATTTACTAAAACTGTGCTACCTAAGCAATTGTTAAAAGGTCTCCATTAATTGGAGAATTTGTTTTATAATACAATCACATGAAATAGAACAAAAATTCAGAATGCTGTCACAAAATATGTTCTTATCTTTATTTAAGTGCAACACTATTATTTCATCACTTTTGCAGCCAACAACAAGATCATTTCCTCAATTTTCTTTATCATAGTAATTTATATTAATTAGTTCTTTGTTCTTTACTGGAGATGATTTTAAAAATGCAAAATGGATAGCTTAACCCCGTAACTGCTGCCTGCATATATATACGTATGTCCTTTGTAGCAATTGTTCTGTTTACCTCAATGTCTGAAGAAAGCGAAATACATTTTCAGATGTATGAAAAAAATTATACAAAGGATACCAATTGTATTAATTAAGAGAAATTGAATATCGACAGAAATGTGTGTGTATGAATACACTTCGACATATATGAATAACGAAACAAAGCTTAATGATTTATCTTGTCACATATTGAAAACCATTTGTTATTATCTATTACACCTTCAAAGTATAATGTTGTAAAGATAACTAATGGAATCATATTTATTACATACCTTAAAACAAGAAGCTCTGTACAGCAACTGTACCACATGACCAATACTGGTTTTTGATGCTTGGGGAAATTGAGGAGCTAAGCGCTGCACAACAAACATCACCAAAACTTTTCTAGATAATGCTGAACCATCTTCCAAAGCTAGCAGAACTAATTTAAGCACTTCTTCCTGCATTGCTAAACAAGAATAGCACAGAGTATATACGTTATGTTTAATTCATTTTAATATCTATTAAGAATTATATGAAATAAAAATCTATTGATGATGGAAGCAAAAAAATACATAATTAAATAATATGAAATATATGACAAGTAATTTGAAATAAAAATATTGAAGATTTTGGATAAGGGACACGCTATAAACCTTTGAAATAACTGAACATATAAAAAATAGATAACAGTTCATACAGCTACAGTACAGTTATAAATATAATTTTTTCATGAGTTTTTTTTCCATGGATATTCCATCTTTTACCAATTGAACAATGATTGCTGCTTATAGCATCGTATTTCATGTTTCCTCAGTTTCAAAAATAAGCATGCTACTATCACTCAAAATTTATGGAAATCAAAAACGTTATAAATCAGTTTGAAAGTATAAGTATCTAAAACATTCTCTTTTATTCACATTATTTTAACACTTTAGATTAAATAGGGAAGAATATAGATCTTACCAGGTCCTAAGAATTGACAGCCTCTAGCTCTTACAGCAGCCCATAAATTTGCTGATAGTTGTTGTGGATTTTGATGTTGTAATATTAATTCTGTGACTGATCTTTCACCGAGAGATCGAGCAGCTCTCATTCCCCGAGATCTACCCTCTTCTTCAACAAGTTGACAGTTGACAAGTGTAACCAATTTTCTTTGCATAGGCCTACTGAGTTGACTACACTGTAAAATACCTTTAGTCACACCTAAAAAACATGTGATGTAAATAATTTATTAAATGTAATGAATGAAAATCTGCAATATATATATAAGAAAATTTTCTAATCTAAAAAAGTAATAAAAAATGAATCATAATAAATTAAAATTTGAGAAAATTAAGCACATACAGCAAAAAAAAAATCCCCTCTTCCCACATTTAATTTAAAATTTAATTGGTGAATCACAACTAACTTACAGTAAAGCTCAAATTCCATTGCATACAAAGTAAAAGTTATTCAATATTAAATTTATATTCAGTTTAGACCATTCTATAGCAAACTAATCACTAATCCTAACCTAACAAGAAATGTTTTATTTGCAACTTCTTTTTTTAAAATGTCCCATTTTTCCCCAATACTATTGGAATCAAATGAATTCAAAGTGCAAATAAAACATTCAAAAGCAAATGTTAGTAGAATTCAGTGGCGTAGCAGGGGGGAGGGGGTCAGAGGGGACCACAGCCCTGTTGGCATATGAAAAGGGGCAGCGGCAAGCACTGGGATATTTAAATTAAAAAGTACTTAAAACTCCAAATCGCGCCCGCACGACGAAACTGACGGAAACAAGCTTTAATACACACACAGAAACAGGAAGTTTATTAGTCACTATGCAATCGCATTCGTTTTTATGTTACTTAGGCTTCTGGCAATCGGTACTGTGCAAAGTCAATGATGCTCAAAACTATTTGCAAACAGTAGGACTAAATATCCATCAATGTGCTCAAAAAATATGTGCTTCACAGACCGTATTAGAAGCAAAACGAGAGGAATTCGTGAATGACGCTTTAATATATGCTAAAAGTTTATGAGAAGAGCTTGAAATTTCTTTTGAACCCCCAAGACGAATCAGGAGGAAGCATATATTTGGCAACAGAAGTAAAGATGTTCAGTTATCTTACGAAGATGACTTGAGACAAACAATGTTTTCTTCAATAGACAGAGTAACTGCTGAAATTTGAGAAAGATTCCAACAGTTGCAGAATCTAGTGCAAAAATATGCTTTTTAAGGCATGAAGTGATATTGAGCATGGATGAACTTAACTTAGATCAAGCTCCTCAAGATATTAATAAAGAAGAATTCGAACTTGAGCGGGTATATCTACAAGCTTTTGTAGCTGCAACATACCTAGGTTGTAAAAAAGAACTCATTAGGTCCAGCTCTCTCTGGGTTTATTAAAATATATTATTTAGTCCAAACTTGAAGATGGCTTACCAAACATTGTCATAATAATGAGAATTTTTTTAACATCTGCCATCGGTAATGCTAGTAGCTAGAGAAGCTTCTCTAAGCTAAAATTAATCAAAAATTATCTCAGATCGACTATGTCCATGTTAAAGCTAACAAATTTAGCTATTCTACCAATTGAACATGACACACATACATATTGATTTTGACAATTGTATAAATAATTTTGCTATGAAAAAAACACAAAGTGCATTTTTAATCAATAAAAAAAATTTAAAGTTGCTTTTTTTTATTTTTACTAATTTTCTTGACTAATAATTAAAATAGAGAAGTGACAAATTTTGGGTCGGCCACAGGCGGCGAAAGTCCACACTACGCCATGTATTATGTTTGAACAAAAGAATGAAGTAATAATAAAATATCTTTATAATCATAAACCATATCCAATTTTCTACCAACTTCTATAAGTAGAATAATTCAAAACACTATTTCTATGTGTTATGCTTTGAGTTTTTTTTAATCATAAACAACTACTTAAATAATCTATTAGAACTTTGATTTTTACAGACAGCCCTTTGACAAAAATGTGAATTTATGAAATAGTAAAATTAATAAAGATACAAGAACATAGAAATTTCAAATTTAAATTTAAAAACCTATTTTTTTTTTAGTATAATAAACTGCAAGTAAAGAGTATTTGACTTCAAAGTGCCAAAAATTACAAATGTCAATTCTTAAATCAACAAATTTCTGATTTTCTCAAGGATAACTAGATTTTTCTATTTTTACTTACCAGATGGTGATTTTAGATACAAAGCCAATTCTTCTATATATTTCTTTGCTTCCAAATAATGCTTGTAATCTTTCTCTGACACCAATGGTGTAACTGGAGTTGGCTTTTCAGGCATTGGCCCTCCAACAAGTTGGAGAATAGCATAATTCTCAGGAAGCTGATTAATGTCAGTATTGATGACTGTTTGATCGAAGGGACATTGTTTCCTTTGAAGTTTCGACAAGCAGCTTTTGCAAATTGTATGACCACATCCCAAGCTGATTGGAGAACGAACATTGCTTTCAAACCCATGATAACAGATCTGACAAGATAAAAAATCTGTCCACTGTGGTGCTTGAATAGGCATTGCAACTGATTAATATCAGCAAACACCACTGATACTGTAATAAAAAGTATACAATCACTTTTTTTAATAATGAATACTTAAAATAATCAATTTTGCATCATATTAATTGATCCAAGAAAATTTTAGAAAAATTTATCAAACTAAAAAATAAATAGCAATCTATGCTTTGATCTTCCATATTAACTAATAAAGCTTATGGACTCAAGCTTTAGCAATATATAAAAACATTTTTAATACCAAAATCCTAAGACATGTTTATACCAGGTGTATGCATATCAAATGAGACGATTGCTAACAGATGTCGCCACGCATATATGAAAATAATACGAAACCATGACACATAATTTTTTTATAGTTTGACCTTTGATACTCATGTTTAGTTTACATTTGGTCGAGTTTCAGCGTGCATTGTATTTTTTTTACTGTGTTGAAAATGTCGAATTTTATGCCTTCCGACCACGATTTGCGGACAGCATTAATTTTTTGTTACCATCTGAAGAAAAATGCTGCCGAATCACATCAAATGCTTGTAGAAGCATACGGTGGCAATGCTCTGAGCCGTGCGCAGTACTACAGTTGGTTTGAAAAGTTTCAAAATGGTGATTTCGATGTGAGAAACGAGGAGCGTGGCAGACCAGCAAAAAAATTTGAAGATGCCAAATTGCAAGCATTACTCGATGAAGATGATAGCCAAACGCACAAGAACATCTTGCAGAACAAATGAATGTTGACCAGAGCACTGTTTTCCGTCGTTTCAAAGCAATGGGCAAGATAATACAGGTCGGTAGATGGGTACCACACGAGCTAACGGACCGTCAACAGGAAAACCGAAAAATCGTGTGCGAAATGTTGCTTGCCCGCTACAAACGCAAGTCATATCTCCATCGTATTGTGACTGGCGATGAAAAATGGATTTATTTTGAGAATCCCAAGCGTAATCGATCATATGTTGACCCTGGACAGCCGTCTAAATCGACCGCAAGACAATGCTGTGTATTTTCTGGGATCAGGAGGGACCAATCTATTACGAGCTTCTCAAACCCGGCGAAACCGTTAATACTGACCGCTACAAGCAACAATTACTTAATTTGAAAGACACTATACTCAAAAAACGCGAGCAGCACAAAGTGATTTTCCTTAATGACAACGCACCTAGCCACCGTGCTAAACTGACCAAAGACATTGTTAAGGCGTTTGGCTGGGAGACCTTAGCACATGCGGCTTATTCACCAGACTTGGCTCCTTCTGATTACAACCTATTTGCATCATTGGGACACGCACTGGCTGACCAGTGCTTCACTTCTTTCGAAAACGTCAAATCCTGGCTTGATGACTGGCTGGCCTCAAAAGACCAATCATTTTTTTGGCGTGGTATTCACAAATTGCGCGAAAGATGGGGGAAATGTGTAGCTAGCGATGGATATTATTTTGAATAAAGAAATATTAACAGTTTTCGCAAATTTATTGTGTTTTTTAAAAAAACAATTGTCTCATTTCATTTGCATACACCTGGTAGAATTCAAACTATGACTTTAAATCTAAAACTACAAAGAAAATAATAATCAAATATTAACTAAATGAAAAGAGTATCAAAGATTTTAAGGATACAATTGCCAAAATGAAAACAATTATAAATTTTTTAATGATTTCAAAGAATTGATAATTGTTCATGACTTATTTGTATTTTTGAATACATGTCAATATTATAAACAACTACTCAATATTAAAGTTTTTATTGGTACATAAATAGTAAAAAAAAGTAGAAAAAATTTCCAATTACTATGATTAAAATGAAATACATTAAGAGTATTACAGGCAATTTACATTATTAACACTAAAGATAATTAAATGATTAAAAATTGCTCACACACACAGAACTTTTCCCCTTTTCAAACACGTTCTAAGCTAGTTAGGAAGCAAATGTGTGTGTGTGTGTGAGGGATAACAAATAACAAAATTGTGGATAACCTTTAAGAAGAAATATTTTGAAAAGTTTTCCTGGTTGAATCTTAAATTGTGACAAATCAATAGATGGAGTCACAAATCAATAAATTTAATATTTCATATTTTATTACATTTTTTTTTTTTAAAAAATTGTACATTTTTCTACATTTTAAATAAATACTTTTCAATACTTTTTTCAGAAAAAAATAAACCACTTAGAATATGCTGAGTTTTATACAATCAAAGATGATTTTTTAATGAGCCAATGCTATGCTTTTCTGTTCCTTACACTGCAGAATTAATCCACTTTTGCTCAACTGAAAACTGCCAGCTAGCTGAATTTGAATAATTATTTTTTTAATGAAGAAGGATAGATATATTTGTAATACTACATATTTTTTTTACTGCAGAATTTTCATTACTCATTTTGATAAAAATTTTAATATATTTTGATAACTTTAAATATATAACAGGAATTTACTTCAGATTATGCTATAAAACTGATCATTTTTCCAGAAGTGTCAGGCTGAATACTAAACAACAACCCAGGGGCATACACAAAAGCAGGGTTTGAGGTTCAATCCACCTCCCTCATACACTGGGATTTTTAATTTTAGCATAAAGATTAATTTGATAAGAAAATTTGAAATAAAAAATTTGGGTTATTTGCAATCAAAAATAAATAAGCCCACATCTCATTGAAATAATAAAATACAAAATAAAAAAAAATAATGACAATTATCTTCTCCTAGTTCACCTTTTATGAAAATTCCTTGCACAGATTGATTTTTTAAAAAAAAATAATAAAAAAACAATTTTATATTGAAAATTGATTACATAAAATAGGTACCTTGTTTTTGAGCACAAATTATGCATCTGGATGAAATTTATTAAATAAAACTGTTTCATATATTTTCAAATAAAATAAATAACCTGATTAACATATTTAATTTTAAAATTTCAAGACTTTTAATTTCTGTATTAAGTTTTGTCAATAAAAATTACATAAAAAAAACAATATGTACAAAATTTTAAACTGAAATTTTAACTTACTAAAAATAATATGATTAAACTGCTTAAAATTAGGGTTTATGTACAACATATGATAAAGATGAATATTAAATAAAATAACAAGAAAACATACTGAAAGATCATTTCTTTATTGATGTATCAAATCTGTTCTTCACTTGTGAATATTTTCAATTTCTATTTATGAATTAATGTCTAATGAAGCGAGGATGAATCTAAAATCAAAGGAAAAAACTATTATAAAGAGTATGAATTGAATCATGTCTGAAATCATGAAAATAACATAAAAAGTAAATAAAAATGCACAAATGTATCTTAAATATCTACATAGAAAATTTAGTTGAACACAAACTTGTCCAAATATTTCATACCTCAAAGCTTTATACTTTCGGTTGAAAATATTAGAATTAAAAAAAAAAATGAAGCATAAAACATAGCTTAAGTTTTAATTTATTTCAGTAAAAATGAATTCTTGACAATTTTAAAGTGTGGTCTCGCATTTGACGTCTTTTTTTTTTTTTTAAGAATGTATATAATATAAAAAAATTTGTATGATATTGCAAAATATTTTATAATAAATTTTTTCTATAAACTCTAAAAATTAGAATTTTTAGAGGAGTTCAAGATATTAGATTAACATGCAAAAACAGTGCGATTCATTTAAAGAAAAAGAGCAAAGTGGATAGTTTATACTTAATAACACTTCCCTTGGCTTTAAAAACATCATGAATATGATCTGATGTACTGTGCAGTAATTTTTGCACAAAAAAACTTTACTATTTTCAAAGAGCCTTTTAGTACTTGCAGCTAAATCCTGAAGATAATTTTCATTGAAAACTCTTATATTCTGAATCTGATTTCAGTTCTATAAATAGGTTGGCCATGAAAGTAGTTTTGATTTTGTTGTTCTTAAACTAGGCAGTGGTTACCATTGGCATGTGGCAAGATTTTTTGGGAGAGGATAAAATCATCCGATAATGGAAATCATTAAATGCTGAAGTATCTCCATACATGCTTCTTTATACATTATACAACTTTTATTTTTGGCAATCATCTGTTGACTCTCTTGTTGCACTGAGTCAATTTATTTCTCCTGTCAAAATAAATAGCTTTCATAAGCTTTCAGCACTTGTACAATCAAGTGGCAGCAGTACACTAGTGGTCAAGGTAACAGACTCGTGGCCGACATGTCACAAGTTTGATCCTAATACTGCTGAATACCTGCCATGCAGAGGGGGTTGATGCATGTTAAATATGTTGAGACTCAAATGTCCTCCCGTTGGTATGCTGTGCAGGTTACAAGAGGGGGTGCCAGCTCAGGTGTCGTCCTCGAGATTTGACCATGGTTCAAAATTACAAGGTCTGTCACTTAAAGCCCTTGAGTAGCTGAATAGTGCGCAATTAAAATTCATTCACTCACTCACTCATACAATGAAAATCATGTCAAAGATGAAATACTTCACCAAGAACTTCAAACAATATATAATAAAACTGACTTGTTTGGCACACCATTCTAACAAACCTTTATATATATATATATGTACTAGATCTACAGATGCACCATTTATGTAAGTTTTGTTAATACCAATTAATCTCAAGATTTTTTACAAATATTCCAATATTTTGAATTGCTTCAAAAAACATTTTAATTTTTTTAAAAATTTTTTAATGAAATCTTAATTAATTTAGCAGATGTGTGAACAATGAGTAAAAAGTAAAAGTATTCCATTTTGTCTAAGAAAAATATATTAATTATTATTGGAATCTGTTACTCCAATCAAAGTAGGTCACTTGTACCTCCTCAACACATCTATCCTTCCATTGCTAAAAACTCTTCTGGAAGGCTTTCTTCAGAATTGTGTGAAAACTTGGATAGTAAGTCAGCTCGAGTGTTGTCCTCATCACTTGACTGTGGTTCAGAATTTGAGGTCTATCACCAATAACCCTTGTGTTTCTTCAAAGTGCAATACAAGTTAAAATTTTTCCTCAGAGTGGTGTTCATCTCTATTAACATGGTGTTCTGCAGTATCTCTTTTCTACTCTCAAATGGGATAATTTCAATGAAGTCTTCAATTTTGCAAGGATTCATGTCTGAAGAATGGGGAGGTTGTGAACAAGTGGAATTTCATATTTCACCAAGAAAGTCTGGGCCAGGCACAATAAAGGGGATGAAATAAAGTCATGGTGCAAACTATCAGTTTTGTTATTCAGAGGTAGGTCTGGTCTTCTCCACCAAATTGCTTCACAGAGTTAATGTATAACTTGCTAATAGTACTTTTTTTTGTGTTACAGAACACCCTTCTCACGCATATTCATGATGCACAATTCCATGAATAACAAAGAACACATTATTTAATTTTTGTTTTAAGTCTGCCATCTTTTTTAATCTTTAGAATCGGAAATCAGATTGCAACAACTGTTATTTGTTTCCAGGTTGTATCTGTACACCATAGATGCATCTCTAGTTATAACATAGCAGAGAAACTCAGGATCAGTGTTGGTAGTGTACAGTATGTCATGTGCAACTTCTAGACAGTCTCTCAACAGCAGCTTGGGTACAAATTTCTTAACCACTCAGCACATTCTCAAATCATCATGTAAAACTGTTTATACAGAATTTTTACTGATCCTATCCACTTCAGCAATATCTTGTACAGTCAAAAAATAATCTCCCTTTCTCAGACTTTTAGCCCTTTCAATAATAGCTGTATTCTAATTGGTTTGTGGCCTTCTAAAACACAAGTGTTACCTCATAGCATCATTTCTAAAAACCTTTTGCTTAAAACATACAAATTGTTATGCTTCAAGTATAATAACCAAGCTGCTTTGGACAAAATTTGATACCTTTTTTGTAGAATCAGCTTGATAGAAAAATTTGATAAACACACATATAAGAACACCTCATTTGGTAAAAAGCAGGCAACAATTGGCACACTTAAACACAGAACAAAAATTCAAGCATGCACATAAAGCTATCTCCTTCCACCGAGCAGAATGGTGTCACCCTAACATCACTACTGCTTACATAGAAATACAAAATCTGATACTTTTTAGACAGATCTTGTATATCATACATCAGCTTGTTGTGAACACTTGTAAAATTAATTTGTTCAACTCCATTGTTTATTTTATATGTATCAAGCATTCTATACAACAATGTAGTGACTAAGGTTATTCCAATGCTTTGAATTTAAGTTGTATGTAATCATTCTTTAATTACCTTGCACAAGCAAGTTTATACAAATGTGATTATAACAATCAAAATAAATTTCATAGAACAAAATTCACAGAACTAAATAATATAAAATTATTTTAATGCAGATCATGTTTCAAAATATACACACAAAACCTTTTACTTTATATATTTATGCTATAAAACATAATTTTGTAATACCATGATCATTCCTATACTTAAAAACTAATATTTTATATATATTCAAAACCTTTTTTTTCAAAAGGAAATGATAGTAACATTTCACCTTCATATATCAACAGCCAATAATATGAATTAAAAAATTTTTTACAGATACACAGCTAACTTTAATTAAAATAAATAGATGAATGACCATTACAAACTTTTGTATTCAGTTAAAATTTCTAGGTAAGCAAAGTTCCAAAGCTGTCAAATATCACATTCAACAAAAAAAAATATTTTGCAAGGTAAAGAAGATGGATGGGTCATATCATTTACAGACCATTTAACAAGCTTTTCAGTAAAGTTAAATGATTAAAATGTTCATTTTCAAACATTCACCGATGATAACATTTAGTACAGTAATTACTTAACTCTTTCAGTTAGAATATGATAAAGCATGGCATGCGAGTGAATATTAACATTGCACTGTTCAGCTGCATGAGGCTTTTGGGGACGGACCTCGTAATTTAGAACCATGATCAAGTGACGAGAACGACACCTGAGCTGGTACTCCCATCCCCTAACTACTACACCAACAGGACATTTGAGCTTTCAACAGATTTAACATGCATCGCTCCCCTACATGGCGGGTTTTTAGTGGTACTGGGCTTGAACTCGTGACATGTCTGCCATGACCCGATACCTTGACCACTAGGCTACAGCGGCCACAAAAAATGAAACCTATAAAGTATGGCAGAATCTTGCTTAGCAAGAAATAATCTCATAACTCACAAAAAATTCTTCTACAATGAAGAAATGCAAGAACAAACTCTCCATGCATTATCTATTTAGAAGAAAGTCAGTATTTTGTACTTTTCACTCTCACCTAAACAAAGTAAAATAAAACTTACATTAGGGAGAGTATATGTCTAGAAAGGTAGACAAATAAAGATATTTGGTATTTTTAGACAACTCAAAGCATTCTCAACAATTTTTATTATGTTCAAGAGATATCAAGTAGTGAAGAGAAATCAAATAAACACAAGACGTTTAAAGAAATAGTATTTTCACTATTTTGGTAGGAAGGGAAATTTAGGCAACCACTGACCTACATAGGTTTCCAGGGGTATCATTTGTAATCAAGATATACACAAGATCATATGTTAGAAATTCTATTTTTAAATGAATGACCCAATGCCTGCCTATATATGACATACAATAAACCATTAGTTTGATATACAAGGTATTTAGCAATAGATGGTCAAATAACATGAAAACAATGTTTCCACAATAGCTAAACTTTATATAAAAAAAAATTTAAAGCCTTATCTCTAATTATTACTGATTTACTAAAATATTGTATGATTTGTAAGAGAGATGAATAATTTTCACTTCTCTATGAGCTATCAGTCTTTCTTAATATTTTGAACTCATTATTTAAATATATAATGAAAATATTGACAAATCTTATTAGAAATATATCATTCTAATTTTTTTTTTTTCAAAATGAAGATTTTTAAGAAATTCATAGGGGGAAAAAAAGAAAATGTATGCAAAAATTTCAAGCAGTATACAAATTATAACAGTTCTTTAAATATATATATTATTAATCATACATTAAAAAAGTCATAAATCTAACATGATGCTAAACAATATAGAAATATAACATGAGTATAGTTCACAGTTATAAGGTCAGAGTAATATATTAGTATATTCTTAGTCTTAGAAACTCTGATTATAGAGTTAAACATTGTTTAATAGGAAGCAGACCATTTCCCATAAATTTACCTACATCACTGGGTTGAAAAGGAAGAAAAAAATAGTGCATAAAAAAACTTCATCAAATAAAATAATTTCTAAAAATATTAAGCCTAAATTCAATTACACAAGTATATATATATAAATATGCTAAACTTATTTTCTTTTTCCTTTTCATTTAGGATTTTTTTTATGCAAAAAAAAATTATATGTAAGAAATATACCTTAAAATCTAATTCTAACAAATAAAAAATTCTACATGAGGTATTAATTAATTTGGTACTTGCATATTTGGGTCACTGCAGTCAAAACTGCACCACGAGAATTTTCTTTCAACTAAAATACGCAATATATGTTATTTTGATATCATGGCACAAATTTTGCTGCGGTGACACTAATATGCAAGTACCAAAAATTCTTACTAATTTTTACACAAGTACATTTTTTAAATAAAAATTGCATACATACATAACAAATTCCTAATCGAAGATAAATTTTTATTTAAGACATTGACTACAAACACAAATTGTTTATACAAATAAATTTATAGCTGCACAATCCACTTAATTCTCCCCTTGAATCTAGAAATGACACTTATATGTCATTTACATGTCTATAACATAATGATTCATCAAAAATTCCTTAAAGAGTTAAAAATAATTTATATGCAAAAATAGTTATTAGAATATTAATTTTTTACTTCACAAGGTTGTGCCTATTTTCTATACAATATTCTCTTTTTTTTTCAATATTTAAATTCAGTTTGACACTTTCATACCATGTACATTCTCATACGTAAGATGTTGACTTTTAATAACAAATATTTTGAATTAATGTAATATTTTGAACAAATGTAAGCTAAATAACATTGCAGTAACAAAAAATAATGATCAAAATGTTTATGAAATCTTTGCAATCGAAGCATTTTTATTGTGGCTTATTCAGTCATTTTGCACAAAATATACAATCAGCTTTATCACATTGAGAAATGATACAAGACAAGAATTAAGTTGCTAAAACATTCTTCCTTATATCCTAATTCAATGAATTGCATAATATCAACAAGCATTTATAATGTATTTCAAAGTGTTATGGACTAAGTTGTCATAAAGTAGTGTTTTTTATTCCATCAAAATTTTCAAAATAATAATAATAATCAAAGAGAGAAAGAATGAAATGCTTATACTATTCAGCATTTTATCTTTCCTACGGTGTTTAAACAAAAATTTTGTTCATATAAATGAAATGCAAATTAATTATGTCAACAAGAATTAATGCATCTCACTAGATTATAAGACAATGTACAAACATTTTTTGCATGTTTCATTTGGCATAACAAAAGGTATGAAAAAGAAATAGTAAGAGTTTAAGAAGACCATTTAAAAAATTTTTGGAACGGAAACATTCTATTTTAATACAACCTAACGTACTTTAAATTAATGAGATCAAAAAGTTTTAAAATAGTTTAGAAACTTTACAATAAAACAGCTGGCTAGATATGTATACATATAAATAATGACAACTTCAAAAATAAACTTATCTATAGGAAATAATAACAACAATCTGCTCACATATTCTGTATGTCACAGTGTTTGCATCAGTAAAATATCTTCAAGTTTCATAAATGACAAAATGAGACAGAATATAGAGTTTGTTTTTTTAAAAAAAAAACTGACAATTTAAATATCGAGAGTCTTGCCCCTGGATGCCAGGGAGGGTCCTGAAGCGATGCGCCGAAACCAAACAGAATCGATACCTCACGCATTAAGTCGCTTGGGCACCCTGTTGAGTTATTTAAAGTACAGCAAGAGGAAAAAAATTCTGAATTTCGCAATAAAAGATTTTTTTTAAACGAAAGTCACTATATTCATAAGTTTATTATTAGTGAAGGTAAATGTATTTTCTGATGAAAATTTTTTAATGTAATAACATAAAATAAAAAAAGGAATGTTTTTTTTAAATTTATTTTTTCATTTTTGTTTCTTTCCGAATTTATGAATTTTAAAAGGTAATAGCAACCAATCACAATACGTGGGCAAATATACGGCAATGATGTTTTCCGGCGTTTCAGGAAATAGCTTTGTTTCTGTAGATATGCAATTTCTATAACTCAAAATAAAAAAAGGGAAATTTTTTAATTTTTTTAAAAAATTTTTGATTTAGTACTTAGGAGGGGATAAAGTACGTATATGTAATAAAATGCCATTGGCGACATTTGGCGAATTTCAACAAATTTTAGAATTTGTTCTTAGAATAATACCTGATAGATTTGCATTAATTGCAAATTTTCTAA
Organism: Trichonephila inaurata madagascariensis; assembly: GCA_019973955.1. Lineage (NCBI taxonomy): Eukaryota > Metazoa > Arthropoda > Arachnida > Araneae > Nephilidae > Trichonephila > Trichonephila inaurata. The sequence continues at coordinate 112,164 of BMAV01001372.1, read as the reverse complement.
GTATTATCCCTGGAATGCGAATGTGGCAGCGGTAGCTTAGCGGTCATGGTTACGAACTCATTTCCGGTATTGTCGAGTCGTGGGTTCGAGTCCTGATGCCCAAGAAAATCCAATGTGTGCAGGAGGGCTGAAGCATGTTAAATTTGTCACGGCTCAAAGTTCTCACGTAGGTGTTGTGTGGAAGTTAAGAGAGGAAAGTGTCAGCTCAGGTGTCGTCCTCGTCATTTGACTAAGGTCCAAAATTACCAGGTCTGATACCAGCAGCCCTCGCGTTGCTTTAGAGAGTGACGTTGATCAAAAATCAATATCAAATCAAATTTAAGACCATGTAAAGAAAAATTAAAATCTCCTCCTACAGACCAATAGCATTAATTTCTGTCTTTTCAAAAATTCTAGAAAGAATTTTAACCAATCAAATACCTACTTTCTTACTGTAGAACGACAACATCATCTTCAACATTGCGGCTTTGTTCCTTCAAAGGTATATATGAAATGTTAATTATCTTATACATAATGAGAGTTATGATAGATGTAAGATTGCACAAAAGAAATTCTGTTTAGAACTAATATATAAAAAAAAGCACCTGGCTCAATTTATGTGGATGGTCGTATTTTTAAGATAGCAGATGTATTCGTTCTTCGTAATGGTTTATTAAAAAATACAACAATGGAAATACAAGGATAAAAAATTTGACGTGATTAAAATTTTGAATAGTAAAATTGTAAATATTAAACTTCAAGGAAAGAACAATTTAATAAATAAAGTATCGAAGTAAAATAAATAAATATAGCTGAATTACCTGGTATTATTTCCAGGTCT
>BMAV01001372.1:29366-52957 GCA_019973955.1 Trichonephila inaurata madagascariensis | reverse complement strand
CTAGTACGCATTGCCGGTACTTTAAACAGCCAGCGCTATATCTCCGATGTGTTGGAGCCAGTTGTCCTTCCTTACCTTCAGGTCTTGGCCACAGCCATATTTCTACAGGATAATGCGTGACCACACGTGACACGCATTGTCCAAAGATTCTTCATCAATCACCAGATTGAATTGCTTCCCTGGCCGGCTCGTTCTCCGGATCTTTCGCCGATAGAAAACATGTGGTTCATGGTTGCCCAATGATTGACCCAGATTACACCTCCAGCTACCACATCAGAAAAACTTTGGTTACGTGTGGAAGCTGCTTGGTCTGCTGTACCCCAAGAACACATCCAAAGTCTCTTTGACTCAATGCCGAGGCGTGTGGCAGCGGTTATATCCAACAGTGGCGGCTACTCTGGCTACTGATTCTGGCAGGAGCCGCACTTCACAGAAGTCTATAAATTTAATCATTTGATACTTGGTCAACATGTTATCTACAAAATAAATTTTGTTGTGCTATCTCTTGTCTTTCTTGGTGTTTCATTTACGGTGGCCAGCAGTGTAATTGAAAATGTTTTGTAAATATTGGTAATTAATACCTACATATTCAATTTACTGAGGACGTGACACTAGCTCTTTAAAGTGTTAGCTTTCTTAAGTTTTAATCTTTAGCCTTCATAATATTTTACCCACAAATACAAATTTATACACTGAGTTATTCATAAGAGTATAATTGTATTATTTAACTTTATACGTCCTGTATATAATTATTTTTGTACAAATAATTTTATACTTTTGGCTATGTGCTATAATGCGACCAATATTATTATGCTTTTGATTTTTATTTGGCACCAGATTCTGGCACTATCTTAATTGTTGAACACAGATTCAACGCAGGCTATGGATTTTTGAATGCAATTTTATCTACGTTATCTTTTTCTTGAAATTAGTGTTTGCAATCCCGTGTTATATTTTCAATCACAGGATTTCGGGATTACATTATTCCAAATGCCGGGATCCCATGATTAGGATTGGACTCTATTATTAAAAATACTTACACTTTAGCGTAGTTGAAATTGTATAATAAAACTGAAAAAATATTTAAAAATTGGTTTAACATCAATTTTATTAAAAAAAAAATTTAAAAAATAAATAAACTTAATTCTGTTAAAAACAAACAAACAAATAAAAATAGCATATTTAATGAAATTTAAAAAAAAAAAAAAAAAAAATTCCTAATTCCATGTATTATTGTAAATAATTTTTTTAAAAACACAGCTCTACCTACGTTTTATCATTTAAACGGCTCCTTATTTTTGTTAGAAATTGTCCTGCCGAAGAAAATGGTCCTTCGGATTCTACACTAGTAGGTTTTAATAAGGTGACCAATCGTCCTCCCTTTATAGGTTCTGTCCTTCTTCGAAAAAGTGTCCTCCTTTTTGTCCTCCTTTTCAATGTTTTAAACTGAACTGTTAACCTCTTCATTCAGAGATGAACCAAGCATGCTTCCAAAATGTCGAATAATGGTCTGAAACAAATATCACAGGAAACAACAGTTTTCAATGGTACTTTTTGACTTGGTCTCAAGTAAAGTGGGCAGATATAGAAAATTACGCTGAGTTTTTATCGAAAGTAATGCCTGATATTAAAATCGATGACAATTGTCTGTTTGAAGTAGAAAGAAGACTGAATATACACTTAAATTCTAATAAATTAGAATATAATTGCAAAGTCAACATGCTGAGAAATTGGAAAAATTGGTGTGAAATTACTTAAACCATTTCAAAAATGAACTCATTCCGTATGAAAATGTAATTATATATTCTTGTTGAATTTATGTTGTGCTGCCCTGGAACTAATGCACCAATTGAAAGAGTTTTTTCAGTTGGTTATAATTTTTGTGAAGTGACTAGTGAGAAATCAAAATTGAATTTTAATATTTTAGCTACAGTGCTTATCGTAAAATTCAGTATGAAGGATATTTTTTGCTCGATTTTTCCGATATATTAGAAAATGATATGTTAACAAAAAAAATTCATTCAATGGAAAAATATTCTTTTAAGATAGTAATTAAAAAGAACGTAAGCGTAATTAGCGTTTTTTTGTTTGAATTAATAGAACGTTTCATATATTCAAGTTGTAATTTTTTCTTGAATTTTTCGTCATCCTTTTCATTGTAAAAAAATGATCACCTTAGTACTATCGTCAATAAATAGGAGTATGTTCTTTTCAGGTAGTCGGCACGTCACCCTCCCTTTTTAAAGAAGAAACATTTCCGTTTGAATTTTCGATGATAGGGTCTCTCAAATCTAAGAGATTGCATTGGGAGGAATGCACATATCCCTCTTTAAATACTCTATCTAGTTCTTCGGCTACACTTAATGGTTTTTGTGTATAAATTTATCCAGTTGTTGAATCAGAATGTTAATTTATTTCAAGTATTTGAAATATTGGATCCAGTTGCATGAGCTGTTAGTAATGCAATGGGATTTGAAGTGTCTCAAGTATTTCCAGCAGGTACGCTATTAATTAACGGCTTTTAATTGAAAAAGGAACTGTGACAAAGTCTATTCTTGAAATGTTGCTTATATTATTGTGTAAGTATTGCAGTAAGCCATTTAGATCTGCGCGATGTTCACCTTTCGAGAAATCAGAGCTGCATTTTTTTTTTTTTTTACTTATCGCACTTACAATTGCACAAAAAAAATTCTACGTACATGTTTCATAAGCAAAATATAATTTTTACGCATAAAATTCTTAGAACATTTTAATGAGAAAAAAAATTAAATCTCCGGATTAGTTAATTTAAATTTTCTGTGATTCTTGCATTAATATTTAGTTATTTTTATGTAGCTAAAATATAATAGTTTAACAAGAAATCAGTTACACAAATAAAATACCTTAAATGCAAGAATTCATATTTTTAACTTACGTTATCGTTATTCCACTAGCAAATAAATTATCATGTATTTATTAATATATATCTCTTAGTAGCAACATCAGAAAAATAATTAATTGGGGGTTGATTAAAAAATAATTGAAAATCGATCCTCAAACATAAAACTGGGTGAGGCTTTGAAAACAATTCTTTGGATATCAGCTGAAACTGAGAGCATTTTTTTCAACAGGGTTATTCGAAATCAAGCTATGAGTGAGGGATAAAAGTATAGGCTGTTTGTCTTTTCTCAAATCCCACTTTAAAAAGGAATAATTAAAATAGTACATATTTTTGAATTTTTAGCTAAATGTATAAATGATTATAAATTTTGGAATTTATATACGTATCCTTATTTTATTTATTAATTAAAAACCATATATTTTCAAACCTTTTGAAAATTGCTGCATTTTCAGGAATTTCGGAAATAACAATTACGTTCTCTGGATTTTCTGGAATTTCCCGAGAATGGAAACCGACGAGAAATCGGAAACCCTAGTTTAGGCAGTATATGTACACCCCTGCATTCGTTTGGCCACTCCCCTCGTCTGGCTCATCGTCCTTCCAACGGTTAGAATTAGCATGGTTTTCACCAACTAAACGTGGTTCGCGACCCCATGTCTAATGGAGATTTGTTTTCTCCATACTGCCTACTATCACCCTTCATATGTGTCGTTCGAATTTGGCAATGCCCTATTATAACGTGATTTGCGAGATGCAAATACTCCCCTTCTCGCTCCCATCAAAATCACGGGGTGAAATTTCTGCTTCTATTTCTGGTGCCCGTGATATTTCCGGGCTGGAGTGTGCAAAAGTAACGCGCTAAAAATATTAAAAAAATCTGTTTCTTATGCCCGAATCATGTTTACTTCTCACCAGATTGCAGTACCAGATTATTTGTAGCGTGTTTAGGGATAGTTATTTTATTTTAAACTAGATGTTAGGATAATCAAACAAATATATATTAGTAATAAGTTTTTGTAACCTTTGCTCTGTTACTTAGTTCCGTTTCTGAATAGATGTGGGTTGCGTTCAGTGATAAAAACAAGTAATATAAAAAAAAAATTAAGTCAATTCCTACTAAGATCAACAAAGAAAAATTTTGTTTTAGCTACTTTTTGTTGAATAATTACAATTAATATAAATATGTATATACATATGACAGAATCACAACATTAAGCGGTAATTAATTTTTATTAATTATCATTAAAGTATCGTATTGTCATCCAAAACAATCGCCTATATAAAATTTCAGTTTAACTGAATACTTTAACACGTGAGAATATAAATTTTTCAAGTTTTGACACAAGTCGCCAAAAATGATGCCAACGTGGTTGTATTTGTAATTCTTTAAAATAATTAGTTTTAATCAATTAATTTTAATTAATTATTATTATATTATTGTATTGTCATCCAAAATAATCCTGTATATAAAATTTCAGCTCAATTCAGCGCTTTAAAATGTATTTTATTAACGATTGAAAATTCCACCAAGATAAATAAATAAATATATAAATATATAGAGATTGTGAGCTATAATAGTAGGAATTGTAAAAAAAATATACATACTTTTTAATATTGTATACATTATGGAGTTAAACCCACACACATTAATATTTATTTTTATGCTTTTTTTACTGAGTTATGGGATAATTTTTGTTTCCTTTTATTTATGATCAAACCTCTTGCTTACATTCTACTATTAAAAAGCAAATTGATAGTAACATTGATATATTTGATTGCTTGATTGATAAAATTTCCTGCTAAATTTTTAGTACATTGTTATCCAGTAACTGAATTTCTTAGTGCAATGGACCATGACTGAGCCACTCAAAAAAGGCTGGCAGGCCGCAGGTTGAGTATCGCTGGCTTAAAGGATTAAAGTTGATGAAAAAAATATAAAACTTCTGTAAATTTTTGAAGTAAAACATTCTCTTGTTATTATGATAACACAATTTTAACATTATTGTCTACAGTTCCTACTTTTAAATTTTTCGACAAATACTAAATATTTGATTGAACGTTCTTTACATTCTTCAAGCCAAGTTTTGAATTTTTTCTCTGCATTTACAAGAAGTAAACATTACTTTTTTTATTGTGTTGCAGGCTTTTTATTTCTGTTTATCACCGGTTAAAAGTTTTTTATTCATTGCCTGCTGAAGAACTCGACTAAATATGTTAAGCATTGGGAAAAAAAACCCGGTTAATACCAGATGGGCAAGAAGTCCGTAAAAACTTTAAAAATTTATAAAACCCGGAAAATTAGACAAAATAAAAAACAGTTTGCAGGTTTAGCATCGATAAGTCACGGGAATTTTTTGAAGATGAAATAATAATAATAATTTAAAAATAGCCGATAGGTGTCATTTCGTACATAAGTGAAAGAGTAGACACGCAAATAACAAAAATAATGTTTCCAAATCATTTATTTTTGCAGTATATGTTCCACGCATTCACCGACACAGCTATCCCCACAACCAAACGTCTGCTGGTGTCAGATCTGGGGATCGAGGAGGCCATGGAAACTTGCAAAGTTTGTCAATGATTTTTTCTTCCCCGAACGCGTCTGTATCAAGGATTCCTTTACTGGATTAGAGGTGTGACTTGTTGTTCAATCTTGAATAAACGTAACAATAGAAAGCACAGCTTTTTCACGGTGGAGCAACCTTTTCTCGCAGAAGCATTAAATAAAATTGGGCATTTACTGTCACCGTTTTCCACCCATTTACTGGACACTGTGTTTTAAAGAAGAGGGGTCATATGATGAAAGAACCTGCGAACCCACGTCACACTGTGATTGGGGAATGCAGTGGTTTCTCTGTGTACACTCTTGGATTTTGCGTCCTCTTGATGTGACAGTTATCGGTATCAACGTCGCCATGGAGCGCAAAATAAGCTTTATCTGTCCACAAGTTGTTAAACACCGAAAAGTAATCTTGTTCAATTTTAGATAGAGCTACCTCACAAATGCTTCTCTCTACGGTACCCGACAGTAAAAGTCGATGCAAAACTGTAGTTTGTATGAATACGGAAGAATGTTGCGTATCGAAGATGGTGGTAAGCCCAAGCGTCTGCCAGATTCCCGAGCACTGCTAGTTCCAACTAATCAGTATTTATAATCGTCTGTCTCATTTGCATATTTCCCAGTAAGTCGTTCGTATCAGCGCCACCAATAGGCTGAATTTTGAATTTTTTTTCTTAAAAAAATCCCGTGATTTATCGATGTTACACGTGCAAACTGTTTTTTTTTTTAATTTTTTATTTTGTTTAATTTTCCAGGTTTTATAAATTTTTAAAGTTTATACGGACTTTTTGCCCATCCGGTATTACCTTTTATTTATTTATTCGTCTTTTTAAGGCAGTGTTTCTCAAACCGTGGGGCGCGCTCCCTAGGGGGCGCGAACATAGTGAAAAGTCGAAAACTAAAGATTATGTTAAAAAATTATTAATTTACTGAAAGTAAACAAACAAAATACATTCTGACATAATAAAAAAACAAAATACACAATTAACACTAATAAATATGTCAATACTGCGGAATGAATTTTATAATTAATTTAACAATACTAAGTAAAGAATAATTATCAGTGACCCCATGGGGTTGTTATATAAAAAAACTATGTGCCAAAAGTAACACTTATCTTGATTTATAATTAATCCCTTAAATGTCAATTAAAAATGACATGATTCGCTCCACAAAGCCACGGTTTAACACGTAGGCGAGCTTATGTGTTTACGGCCGCGGGCCAGAAAAAGGAATAAATAAGCAAATCCTTTGCAAACACTGTCAAGGTCCTTTTATTGAATACCAAAGCCTTCAGGTCCTTTTATTGCATTCTAAAGCCTTCAGAATAATATTATGGTTGGTAGAGCACAGAAAAATTCGTACTTCGGAAAGATGTATATATACGTTCTGAGCAGTCAACGCTTTGGCTGAGAGAGACGTTTATATACGCCGTCAGCTCTAAGGAGGTTAAAGTCGTATTGTATGTTTAACGACAAAATATTATAATTTGAATTCAATACATTGTTATTGTGTGGAAGGGAGGCGCGATGAAAATTATGATTAAATATTGGGTCACAAATATAGAAAGTTTGAGAAGCACTGTTTTAAGGTAAACAGTGTTGTATCCAACAGTGGGGTTTAGAAGTTCAAACCACTTCCATACACCAAAAGAGAGTTGGTGCTTTCTTTACGTGGACCGCGCCCCCCTTCTCAATCAGCAGTATGCACGCGCCACTGGCTGTAAACATTGGATTATAATTATTTCGTTTTTGTGCTTTGTGCTGATATATTTTTCTTCTTTTATTAGGAAACTTTAATCAGGCATTCTCTTCTTAAAACTGGAAGTATTGCTTGTCTTTTCTCGAACATTTGTTTTTTTATTTATGTATTAATTATCTTTGAGCAGTTGTGTAGAAAAATGCCTTCGCCGCACAGAGAAATCTCAACGTTTTCATACATGGAAGAAATATCTCTACTGCTTTAGTATGCACAATCACCTTTAATTCAATTAACTAACAATAAAAATTATAAGTAGAAGATATTCCATACTTTTCGTTCAAATATAATTTTAAAAGCTGTATATAATCAGTCTTGTTAACAAATTCCTATTTTGCCTATTTTTTCACCTCTAGTTAAATTTTACAAATGCTGAACACAAAAATTTATAATTGAGAACTTTCCACATCAAATTTTTTTTAGCTAACCAAATCGTCGACTAAGCAATTTTATCAGTAAAATGAAAAATATAATTTTAAGAAATTCTTCACAAGGTAACTAAAATCTTAAAAATAAAATATACATAATAAATAATTAATGAAATCAGAGAATAAAACAAAAATATACTAATATGATTTAAAAATACTTCTAAGAGTTATTAAAAAGGAAATTCAAAGCAAAGTATTAAAAAAATACTGTATTATTATATTTTATAATTAAAGTAATAATTGAAGATTGAACAGACTATGAAAATTTCTATCAGTTATAAATGAGTTACCGGCAGCAACAACAACAAATAAATAAATAAATAAAACCTCAGTTGTACTTTAAGAAAAAAAAAGGAATCGTTTCATAATAGTTCTAATAAGAAACTACTAATAATCTTTATATAAATGCAGTATAAGTATATTTGAATAAAAAAAGCTGTGTGAGTCGGTTCCGACGCATGACTGGAGTTTACTCCCTAAGTGTGGTTGTCTTTGATTATACGGTAGGCAAACACAGGGTAAATAAACTCATTTCATATAATACTGTAAGCATACATGTGTATTTTCCTTATTCTATTTCCATTTTTCATATTGATTCTGTAAAATAATATACATTAATTAAATTTTATGAATATATGTTACTTATACATAAGTACATTGTTAAGAAGGTTGATTTACTGCATTGTTAATATCACTTTGAGTATTAATTACATTAATATTCTCGCCGTTATTAATCATTGTGACAAGATGCTAGTGAAAACTTAAGTATGATACTTGACCGTAAGTAGATACGTGAGAATCGTGAAAACATCGCATCAATTGTTGTTACCATGCCTAGTCGTCCCCAGTGCTCTTCCGGACAAAAACCGAAATTAAGCTCTCATTTTAAATTTGGACTAATCTCAACCCTTCATCTTTATCGAAATCAATATTGAAATCGCCGCCAAGTAGGAGTGGAAGTACATGATACTGTTTCTTCAGTTTTTTAAAACATCTACTAAAAAAATAGGTTCACTATGTGCACAGGTATCCAGTGTAGAAGTATAAAGAATTTAAAAGAATAGAGTGCAATGTTTTTTTTTTAATGTTATTAAAATCAAAACATTATGCTTTGGAGAAAAAGTGAAAAAATTAAACTTTTGCAAACGTTTGTTTACATTTTTGTCTAGTTCTTTTTTTCATATTTTAAGGTTATTTTATCAAAGGACATATAAGTGTTTTACATTTTTAGATTCTGGAAAATATGTTCTATTTTTTAATACTAAAATTGAAACATCGATTTTTGAATGTGTGATGTCCTGGTTTGCCTATGGAGATGAATGATAAAATAAAAAAAAATTAAATTAAAAATATTGTTACCTACATGATTTTTTCCGGGTGTAAGAAATTATGTTACGAGGGTCACTCTGAAATTTTTGAGATGCTCCTACGTTTTTAAAGTTAAACTTAGAAAATTTTAGGAGTGTTCAAAGTTGTATCCTCCAGCATTAATGCACTTTTGTAGTGGAATTTTCTACAAATTAAGTGCTTAAAACTATATAATTCTTGGAATTGATGAAAAAAATCTATTTATAGCCACATCAATATCTTCTTCTGAATGAAACTGGCGCCCAAGCGTAAGTTCTTTTTTATATTAAAAAATAACCAAAAGTCACACATAGCTTGATCCAGAGTATAGGGAGGAAATTTTATTACTTTAATTTGTTTTTGCTTAAGAAACTCAACTGTTATAGTCCAGTCATATTAGTCAAAAATAAAGGTCAACTACGGAATGAGAGATAATAAGCTGAAAATTGTGTGTGGTACAGACCTTTATTTTGGCACTCTAAATGATGTCTCAAAAGTCTCATAAAATCTCGTGTCCGCGTCTTAAGATATTTAAGGTCAAAGGTAAAAAAATCGGTTTTTATGCAAATGTCTCTTTTCCTATGGCTTACTGCTATTTACATTTAATATAAATATTTTAGAGAATAAAATTTCCTATAACTTTTGTTTGAAACATGTTTTATACATCAAACATTTTTGAGATAAAGTGTGTTTAACGCGCAGCGCTTAGCTATCTACAGCATAATGCAAGATCAACCGTTAGTTACATGATATAATACGCTGTATAAAGTCTATAAACCTTAAAATATATATAGTTACAAGCAATTGGCATTTTCTATGAATTACTACATTATATTTAGTAATAGTTTTCCTTAATCAAGTATATTTCTTAATAACCCACATCTGTACATGTAATTAAAATAGTTAACGGAAATTATAGACTTTAATTATATTTTAATATATGCTAATTACATTTTAAGTGGAAAAAAATGAAGCACAATTTCTTTAAAATATATAAACCTTCCAATTTGTTTCTTTCTGTACAGATTATATAACTGGACCTGCGGACCCCTATTATACGAATGTTCTATTTATAGCTAGTTAAAAGACAGCTGTAGCTGTTTAGCTGTATAGTAAAGACAGATTACCTTCTGAAAACAAACCAGTTTCTACGAACCCCATTTATTCGTTTGTTTTAAATTGTATTTTGTCAACGACAGACGTAAAGTTTTGAGAGTTGTGGCTAATTTGTGTTTTATATGTAATGAATCGTTATCACAAGGTGATCCTGTTGATGTAGTGCGAGGTTTAAAAACTTTTGAAAGCAGCCAGTATCGAACGAAATGACGGTCAAATAGATTTTTTAAATTCTTCAACCCCCGAGAATGTACATACCGAGTGCCGAAAAGTGTGCATTAATAAAAATTCGATTTCAACATCGAATTGACACATTGCAAACAGCGAATATTTATCAACGCACAGTGTATACCTCGTAAAATAAGAAGTGAAGCGTTTGATTTCAAAAAGCTCTGTTTATTTCAGAGTCAGATAGCTGATGAAGCAACAGAGACTAAAACAAAAAAAGAAGTACAGGCGTAAGATCAGTAAAGTGAGTACTCTTGAATTTAAAGACAATGTTTTAAAAAAGCAGAACTTAGTGATTCTATAGGAGACTTAATGAAAGATCGTATACTTTGTGAGTATGATTTGATTGCTACTGAAGCAAAATATCATACTCTCTACTAGACTAAATTCTTAAATCTACTACCATCTACTGAAAAGAAGCCTCGCCAAGATAATCAATTCTCAGAAGCTACGGGAGATATTTTTAATTACATCGAAAATACGATGATTCGCAATTTACATTGAAAGAGCTCAGAAATGTCCTGACGGGGTATGTACCAAATGGTAAAACTATAATTACGAGATTTCAAAAAAAGTATTTGACATATATACTAATTACAACAAAAGTAACATTTTTTACCATCATATTTTTTCGGGATACACAAGCTAATATACTATCAAAAGCTTGGGATGATAGTAAAAAAGGGATCCCGAAGAATAACGATTACGAATTGTAGAAGCTGCAGCAACTATTATTCGTGAAGACATTCGTTGAAACCAAGTCTTAACCACCTCCAAGTAAATTGTTAATCAAGGAAAATCAAGAAATACCAAAAAGTCTACTGCATTTTTTACAGGAAGTCATAACGAAAAAAGAAAAAAAAGAAAAAAGAAAAATAGCTAATTCAAAAACAAAATGCACGTCAATAAGTCATGCAATAATGGTTGCATTACAAGAACGATCATTTTCATCACAACTATTTTTAAGCCTTTCTGTATTTCTTCATAGATGATATAGATCTGAAAGACTAATATATGCTATATAGCTTGGGATTTGCAGCTTCGTATGGTAAGACTGTAGAGTATGAAATTTCAACGGCTTACCATACACAGCCTCGTATTTTATCATCTGAATCAGGCGCGCTAGTACGATATGTTGGAGACAATGCCGATATAAATGTCCATACTCTTGATGGTAATAATACTCTCCATGTTATGGGGATGATTAAGATTGTTACTCCAAAAGATATATATTGACTGTATACAAAGATGTACAACCAAACCAAGTGCAAAAGAGATAGCAGCTATACAACATAAAGTCTCTTCAAGCATATGAAAAACCTATTGTACCTGGATATAGCAGAAAATTCAAGTCAAAAATCTGCATGGTGATTGAGCATTAACAGAAAATAATTTTAACGGTGTTGATTTTTTGTGATTATACGAAAAGTGTGGAAGAATATTTCATCGTTGTTTGGGTGGAATGGCATTCTCGAATAGATCACTATAAGAATAATAAGGATCTTTCTTCTTTTCAGGTTATGTTTCTTTCTTTTATTATTGATCATCCTGCCAGTAACATAGACACAATTTATCCTACTTTACGTTGCGCTGCAAATATTGTCAAATTACATGGCCAAAAAACGTATTTAATTACTTTTGATCAACATCTCTACCCTGAAATTACTACTCTAAAGTCTCTACTACTCTAAAAGGAAATTAGTATCTATTATACCACGACAAAAACAGGCCAGAGATGATGTAGATGTTCTTATCGTAGAAACAGCTATTGAAGAATCAGAACCACATAAGACAGCCGCCATAGTAGGAGAAGATATTGATTTGCTCGTCATTTTAATTGGACGTACTCAATCACATCAAGAATTGTTCATTAAAAAAGTTGGCAAAGGGAATGTTAAAACTCAAATATACTCTTATAAAAGGTTTGATAAATTTCTGCATTGTAAAAAGCACATTTTATTTCTGCACACATTTAGTGGCTGTGACACATCTGCATTTTTTAAAAAAAGGGGGGAAACTTTCATTAGAATATTAGACCATCTTCCAAATTTGGATAAACTAGCTCAGGTATTACAAGAAGAAAACTGACCTGTAATAATTGTATAAAACGATATTTTTAAATAAAAATATAGTTAAAAATTGCTTGCTTTATTTTTTTTCTACTATAAAATAATGTAATTAATATATATAATAGAACATAATCAAAAAATACTCTAATCATATCTGTCAACAACTTTTGAACTATAAGAACAGTGCAGTTCAAAAGTTAGTTATAAAAGAAATATATACTTGATTAATGAAATCTATTACTAAATGTAATGTAATAATTAATAAAAAATGCCAAATGTTTTTAACTACGTATATTTTTAAGGTTTATAGATTTTTAAGGAGTATTATACCATGTGACTAACGATTGATCTTGTATTATGCTGTAGATAGCTAAAAGCTGCGCGTTCAACGCCCTTTATCTCCAAAATGGTTTGATGTATAAAACATGTTTCAAACAAAATTATAGAAAATTTTATTCTCTACAATATTTATATTAAATTTAAATAGCATTAATCTCTGGGAAATGAGACATTTGTAAAGAAACCTATTATTTAACCTTAGACCTTAAATATCTTATGACGCGGACACGAGATTTTATGAGAAGTTTGAGACAACATTTAGAGTGCCAAAATAAAGGTCTATACCAATTTTCAGCTTATTATCTCTCATTCCGCAGAAAAACCTAATATAACTGGACTATTAATCCGGCTGTATGGAAAGATGCATTGTCATGGCGAGATATTAGTCCCTTAACATTCACTTCTTGGAGAATTTCTGAAAGACATTTAGGGATATATAAGTTTGCTGTTACTGTCTTTTGTCCTTACAACTTGATGGCTTTGTGTAGTCCAGTCATATTAGGGTTCCAATGAGGAATGAGAGATAATAAGCTGAAAATTCGTATAGACCTTTATTTTTGCAATTCTAAATGTTGTTTCAAATGTCTCATAAAATCTCGTGTCCGCTTCTTAACATGTTAAAGGTCAAAGGTAAAAAAATCGGGTTTTTTTTTGTTGCAAATGTGTCGTTTCCAATGGTTTAATGTTATTTGCATTTATTATAAATATTGTAGACAGTAAAATTTTCTATAACTTTTGTTTGAGACATTTTTTATACGTCAAACCATTTTTGAGATAGAGGGCGTTGAACGCGCAGCGCTTAGCTATCTACAGTATAATGCAAGGTCAACCGTTAGTCACATGATATAATACGCCGTATAAAGTCTATAAGCCTTATAAATATACAAAGTTAAAAACGTTTGGTATTTTTTATTAATTATTATATTACATTTAGTAATAGATTTCATTAATCAAGTATATATTTTTTTTATAACTAATTTTTATACTACACTGTTCGTGTAGTTCAAAAGTTGTGGACAGATATGCCTAAAGTATTTTTTTTAATATTCTATTATATTATATATACTGATTACATTTAAAGTAGAAAAAAATAAAGTAAGTAATTTTTTTATTATATTTTTATTTAGAAATATCGTTTTATACCATTATTACACTTTAAATTCAAATGTGAAGAGGTTTTACAAAAGTTTTAATAATAAGACGAACATGAATGTTAATTTTTTTCTTCCTCTTTTTTAAGGTCCTCCAGTCACTCGAAAATTTCCAATTCATTCTCATTATTTTCGCCGTCAAGGATATTTGTCTCCAAATCTTGAAGGATTTCGGGATCAAAAGTACAATCTTCATTGAGATCGCTCTCATAGAGTGAAGCATTGAAACAATTTTGCCCATTACAATGGGTATAAGGTAAAAAACACGCACACACACACATTGCACCCCGATTTCTTACATCCACAGCGTAAGTCACAAACATTTTTGAAGTTGCAATATATTGTTTTGAGTAATCATCTGGAGCAAGGTGGTAACATTGTCGTAATTGGTTTCAAGAATTCATTCCGCAGAATCCAGCCCCATTTCTGGGGCTCTAAATGATTCCCTAACCAAGTTTGATCTTGATAATATACACGGCTGATGTGTTAATGAGCCTCTGCACTTGTTGGTGGAATATTAAATAACTACACGTGTTTATTGAGCTTTGTTGATGAATTGAGTGTAACGAAGATTATCAATACTGTTCTCAGATTGAGGAGCATTGTATATTTCCAACAAGACTTGTACTTAATTGTCATGCAGTGTTTGTACAGGACAGTTTTCTTCTTGGAATACTGGAGCCAGTTGATCCAAATTCGGAAGATTCTCTAATATTCGAGTGAAAGTTTGTTTTCCCCCTTTTATTAAAAAATGCAGATGTCTTGTCACTGCCACTAAATGCGTGCAGAAATAAAATGTGCTTTTTACAATGCAGATATTTATCAAACTTTTTGAAAGAGTATATTTGAGTTTTAAAATTAACCTTGCAAAAACTTTTTTTAAGAAAATTTCTTCTTGATGTAATTGAGTATGTTCAATTAAAATGAGACGAGAAAATCAATATCTATGACGGCACTCTTGTGATTTTCCGACTCTTCAATAACTGTTTCTACGATAAGAATATCTTTATTATCTCTGGCCTGTTTTTTCGTGATGTCAACAGATAGTAATTTCCTTTTAGAGTAGTAGAAACTTTAGAGTAGTAACTTCAGAGTAGACAGGTTGATCAAAAGTAATTAAACACGTTTTATGGCCATGTAATTTGGCAATATTTGTAGCGCAATGTAAAGTAGCATAAGTTGTGTCTACGTTAATGGCAGGATGATCAATAAAAGAAAGAAACAACCCGAGAAGAAGAAAAATCCTTATTATTTTCAGTGAGCTGTGATGGGCTCATGCGTTTTTTCATTAACATGTCCTTTTGGGGTTCTTTGGGGCTAGAAGAAATGACAATTCTTTTCCAACCAACCCGAGAAGTAAAACGTGATTGAAAGATGCAAATTAGGAAGATTTTAAATAACAGAAGTTTAGAGTACGCGGGGTGGAATTTGGGGAATGTTATGATAGTCCGTGTTGCAAATGTAAAGAGTATTTCGAGAAGTTAAGTGACAATCAAGAGAGGTTACCCGTGACAGAGAGCCTTTAGTCAAAGTAGATACAATTCTACGGCAGTGAAACGCAACTTCAGTTAGGATCGGATAGATTGCTGCTTCGTTGGACATTAAGGTAGGAGTTACCATTTTAATATTCGGATCAGTGTTTACATTGAAATAGGCGAGTTAGTTATTGATAGCGGTCCGGGTTACGTTATTTCGGTATTTTATTGTGTGTTTCGCCACCGTAGATTCTCTCACATATCATATTATTACCTACTCTGTTATTGGTTTAAGATCTTAATAAAGTAATATTAAGATTATGGCAGCGTCTGGTTCTTCATTTAATCCTACACCTCTAGCTCACGCTGATAATCTAGGAGAAGGGCACCCAAGGGGTTCGCCCTTACAAGCTATTCGAGAAAGCCATTCCAGTCGAAAACAAAAGATTATTTAAAAAAATTAATAATTTACTAAAAGTAAACAAAAAAAAAACCTTTCTAACATAATAAAAAGTAAAATACACATTTATACTGATATACCACACTTATAAATGTATCAGTACTGCACAATGTATTTTATAATTAATTTAACAATACTATGTTAAGAACAAGTTTAATAATCACCAGTGACCCCATGGGCTTCTTATATATAAAATTATGTTAAAAAAATAACAATTATCTTAGTTATTTGTACTGTCTTCAATTAATCCTTTAACTGCTAATTAAAAGTTACGTGATTCGCTCGCCAATGCCCCGTAGGCGGGTGTATGTAATGTATTAGGAGGGGTTGGAAGAAAAGCAATAAAAATAAGCAAATAATCTGAAACAAATAAATCCTTCTCAAACTTTGTCAAAGTATTTTTATTGCATTCCAAAGCCTTCGGAATAATTTTATGAATAACAGTGCACAGAAAAGATCGTACTTTGGAACGACGTATATATATATATGTCTAGGATAATTAATGTTTTAACTGTGCGAGACATATATATGCACCAATGACACTTAAGAGGTTAAAATCGTATTGTATCTTTTGTGTAAAAGTGTAGTATTATTGAATTTAAAACTTTTGTTATTGTATGGAAATTCGATGGAATTTTGGTTTGTGCGATGAAAATTCTGATTGAACATTGGGTCGCAAATGCTGAAAGTTTAAGAAGCACTGATATAACCAGAAAAAATCCTCTCCGTTAAAATTCTTTTCTGTTAATGCTTGATCATCATACATAATTTTGACTTGAATTTTACTGTATCCAGGTACAATTGGTTTTTCACATGATAGAAGAGACTTTTGTGATATTGCTGCTATTTGTGTGTGTTTTGGTTTAGTTGTACATTTTTGTATACGGTCAATATGTATCTTTTGAAGTACTAATCTTAATCATCTCCATAACATGAAGAGTATTATTACCATCAAGAGCAGGGACATTATATTGGCATTTTCTCCAACATATTATACTAGCGTGCCGGATTCCGATGATAAAATACGAGGTTGTGGATGGTAAGCTGTTGAAATTTCATGCTGTACAGTCTTGACATACGTAGCTGTAAATTTCAAGCTATATAGCACATCTATTAGTCTTTCAGATCCATATATGAAGAAATACAGAAAGGCTTAATAGTAGCTGCGTAGAAAATTACCGTTCTCGTAATGCAGCCATTATTGCATGACTTATTGACGTGCATTTTGTTTTTGAATTAGCTATTTGTCCTTTTCTGTTTTTCATTATGACTTCCTGTAAGAAATGCAATAGACTGTTTGGTATTTCTTGATTTTCCTTGATTAACATTTTACTTGGAGGTGGATAAGACTTGTTTTCAAAGACAGATGACAGAATGTCTTCACGAATGAAGCTGCTGCAGCTTCTACAATTCGTAACTGTTGTTCTTCGGGATCCCTTTTTATTATCATACCAAGCTTTCGACAATATAATAACTTCTGGATCCCAAAAAATATGATTGTAAAAGATTTTTCTTTTGTCGTAATTATTATTTCTGTCAAATACTTTTGTTGAAGTTGTGATACCGCCCCCCTTTGGTTACCGTATCTTTGATTGTCAGCGTCAGCTAAAGGTGTAGGGTTTGCAAAAGGAATAGACATTTTAAATTCTCTATATGAATTTGTTAAGAACAGAACTTAAATGTCTAACAATTTAGATAAATTTAAATAATCGAGAATCTAGAATAAACAAACACACAAAGATCGTTCAACCGAATCGCGTAACTTAGACAACTTTCTCTAAATAATTATTTAATCCACCTACTCTCACTTCTAATAATATTACAATCTTAATATAAAATAATCAGTCCTACCTTAATTCAAACTTAGATTCGATCTTTATGAGGAAACGTCTGGGCGCGCGTGCAATGGTATGTACCTTGTATTAATAGTTTAACTTTCCAGGTAACTTCACGATTGGCTGTCAATTCCCTCTAGTCTCTTTCACACATAATATTCTCGAAATCACCATCTCACTTACTGAAACTTCTGTTATTTTAAAAGCTATCTTATTTGTATTTCTTGTTCACATTTCGCTTCTTGGGTTTTAGTTGGAAAAGAGTTGCCCTTAATCTTGGCCACCAAAGAACCCAGAGGTTGTGTTAACGAAAAGACGCGTGAGCCCGTCACAAAGTCTCGGAATTATAATTTTTTCATCTGATACATACCCCGTCAGAACATATCTGAGCTCTTTCAATGTAAACTGCAAATCGTTGGGATTTTCGATGTAATTAAAAATCTCTGCCATAGCTTCTGAGAATTGATTAACTTGGTGAGGCTTCTTCTGTGTAGATGATAGTCGATTTAAGAAATTAGCGTTGTAGAGAGTATGATATTTTGTTTTAGAAGCAATCAAATCATACTCACAAGGTATACGATCTTTCACTATGGATCTTGCGAATGTACTTTTCTTTTTTCTTTTAGTCTCTGTTGCTTCATCAGCTACTGTACTACTCATTTTTTTATTCTCTTCTTTTTCATCGGCTACTTGACCACAAAATAAACAGAGCTTTTTGAATTCAAACGCTTCAATTCTTCTTTTACGAGGTACACTAGGTGTTGATAAATGTTCGTGGTTTTCAATGGAATATTTCAATGCTGAAATCGAATTTTTACTAATGTACACTGTTCGGCACTCTGTATGTATTTTCTCGAGGGTTGAAGAATTTAAAGAATCAATGTGACCGTCATTTCTTGCGATACTGGCTGCTCTCAAAGTTTTTAAACCACGCACCACATTAACAGTATCAACTTGTTATAATAATTCATTACATATAAAACACAAATAATATATAACTCTCAAAATTATTTTATGTCCGTCGTTGCAAAAACACGATTTTAAACTAACAAATAAACAAGGGTAGTAGAAACTGGTTTGTTGAAAAAGGAATCAATTTTTACTATAAGCCAAGAATTTGTCTTTCAACTAGATATAAATAGAATGTTCGTATTATAGGAGTCCAAAGGTCCAAGTATAATAAGTACCGAAATAAACAAATTAGAAGGTTTATACATTTTATAGAAATTGTACTTCATTTTTTACAAGCATTTATTTAACAATTATTACTTTATTAGCCAATGTAAAATGATCGGTTGGAATCTTGCAACTCAATTTTGAAGATGATGTCTTCAACAGATTGAGAGAGCTGAAATTTTGTATACAAGTTAAAATTATATAGATGACAATGCATATTTGACCATTTATATTCCGATATCGTAATTAGTTAAAAATTAATGAATTAAAGTAGTATGTTCAGATTGAATCTTGCAACTCAATTTTGAAGTTGATGTCTTTAACCGATTGAGCTGAAATTTTGTATGCATGTTTTAAAAACATTTATATTCCAATATCTGAATTAGTTTAAAATATATTAATTAAAGTAATTTGTTCGGGTGGAATCTTGCAACTCAATTTGGAAGCTGATGTCTTCAAACGATTGAGCTGAAATTTTGTATACAGGTTAAGATTGGAAGACAATGCATGTTTTGACTATTTATATTCCGATATCGCAATTAGTCTAAAAGTAATTAACTAAAGTAATTTGTTCGGGTGGAATCTTAAAACTCAATTTTGACGTTGATGTCTTTAACCGATCGAGCTGAAATTTTGTATGCATGTTTAGATTGGATAACAATGCATGTTTTAAACATTTATTGTCCGATATCTGAATTAGTTTAAAAGATATTAATTAAGGTAATTTGTTCGGGTGGAATCTTTCAACTCACTTTTGAAGCTGATGTCTTCAACCGATTGAGCTGAAATTTTGTATGCATGTTTAGTTTGGATGACAATGCATGTTTTGACCATTTATATTCCGATATCTGAATTAGTTAAAAAGATATTAATAAAAGTAATTTGTTCGGGTTGAATCTTGCAACTCAATTTTGAAATTCATGTCTTTAACCCAGAGTTTCTCAAATTTTCTATATTCGCGACAAAATTTTCAATCAGAATTTTCATCGCAACCCCCTTAATCATACAATAACAATGTATTGAATGCAGTAATAATGTATAATACTTTGACGTTAAAGCTACAATACGACACTAATTTTAAACCGTACAAAGTATTACGATGAGTATTAAATTTTGTGTATGATAAGCCCATTGAATAATCACTAGTAATTATTAAACTTGTTCTTAACTTAGTATTGATACTTAGTATCAAATATATTGTGTGCCGTACTGATACATTTATAAGTATACTATATCAAAGTAAATCTGTATTTTTTTATTGTGTCATAATACATTTTGTTTCCCTTTAGTAAATTGATATTTTTTTTTAAAATTAATCTTTGTTTTCGATTCTCCGATACGCTCATGCCCCCTTGTAGGGTTATCACGCCCCCTAGGGGGCACACCCCACAGTTTGAGAAACACTGCTTTAACCAATTGAGATGAAATTGGGTATGCATGTTTAGTTTGGATGACTACATGTTTTGACCATTTGTATTCCAATATAGCAATCAGTTATAAATATATTTATTAAAAATCATTTACGCACACTCTTATTAGCTTTTTATTCTGCCTAGAATCTTATCGAATTGAGCTTAAAGTAGTTCCAATTTTTCGAACTTCTTACAAGCTTTTATTTAACTTGCAAAGTAAAATATTCGGGTGGAATCAAGCAACTCAATTTTGAAACTCATGTCTTCCACTGATTGAGCTGATTTTGTATACACGTTTAGTTTGGATGACAATGTATGTTTTGATCATTTATATTCCGATATCGCAATAAGTTAAAAACATATTAATTAAAGTTATTTGTTCTGGTGGAATCTTGCAACTCAATTTTGAAGCTGATGTCTTCAACCGATTGAGCTATAAATTTGTATACATGTTTAGTTTGTATGACAATGCATGATTCCACCATTTATATTCCAATTTTGACTTCGTTACTGCAACGATTATGTTCAGGTTTTAAGGCGAGCCTGTTTACAATAATAAAGGTGTGGACCGGGGGCGTAGCTCAGATGGTAGAGTGCTCGCTTAGCATGCGAGAGGGACGGGGGTCGATACCCGTGCCTCCAATAATTATTTTTTCGTGTAAACTATTTTTGAAATTCGTTTGATTTGTACAACGAGATATTTTACAATACTTCCATTCAGTATACTTACAAAAAAAGTATGTTATATATTTACAGCTCTAGAGGGAACACTAAGAAAGGCAGATCTATCAAGCTATTTCTATTTACTTTGATATATTCTATGATATCTATTTACTCGATTCTAGTTTCTCCCGTAACACTTTTAACTGACCTAGTTACTGTAACGATTCTGCTCAGGTGTTACGGCGACCATGTTTACAATAAAACGGGCGTTGCCCGAGAGCGTAGCTCAGATGGTAGAGCGCTCGCCTAGCATGCGAGAGGTATAAGGGGATAGATACCCCGCGTCTCCAATTATTAAATTTTTGTGTAAAATATTTATGACATTTGTCTTATTTGTAGAACAAGATATTTCACAATACTTCCACTCAACATACGTACAAAGTATGCTATATTTTACAAGCTTTTTTTAAACTTTCAATGTAAAATATGTTCGGATGGAATCTTGCAACTCAATTTTGAAGCTGAAGTTTTCAACCGATTGAGCTGAAATTTTGTATATACGTTTAGTTTGGATGACAAAGCATGCTTTGACCATTTATATTCCGGTATCGCAATTAGTTAAAAAGATATTAAATAAAATAATTTGTTCGGGTGGAATCATGAATTTTAATTTCGAAGCTAATATCTTGAACCAATTGAGCTGAAATTTTGTTTACTCGTTTAGTTTCGAGGACAATGCATGTTTTGACCATTTAAATTCCGATATCACAATTATTTAACCAAGACTAGCTACATCACACAGATTGGCACGGGCTTTCTCTACTTTTATAAATTTTCCCCTCTCCTTCACAAAATCAGCATTTCTAACACCCTTTTTCAAAATGACTTCCATTCCCTCCCCTTTCTTCCACTTCGCCATGCATTGTTCGGTCTTTTACCGAGTGTATAACTTAAAACTCCCTGTTTAGAATTTTTTTTGCTTCTTTTCTTTGTCAGACAGATTTATTCCCCCCCCCACCCCGGCATTGCACGGACATTTTTAAATGCATAACATATTGTCATGGAAGTTCCCTTTCCCCTCTAGCTATCAAACCTCTGGAGTAAGTGAACATTCTCCGATTCTTAAGCAGCTTGACATTTCCAACCATCCAGTGGCACAAAAAGTAATGATTTATTGCAGAACAGAAATTCGTAAAAAAAGTTTTCGACATTTTATTTTTTAAATCACTAACTGTAAAAGATCAAAGTATGAGTTTTTTAAAAATCATTTTCATATAAACGCATCGATATTGATTCATTTTAGAAAAAATCCTAATAGCCCAAGAGCCCACGACTGCCAGTCCTACGTTATGTTATAAAAGCTGAATGTTTCTCTGCAGATGTCACCAACACCGGTAAGAATGATCAGCGAGTATGGAGTTTGGATTGTGGTTACTTGAGCAGGTAACAGGTAGTAAAGGTGTATAAAATAGTATCTCAACTTCTACAAAGTATAAAACTCAATCTTATTATATTTTCTTCGGAAAAGCATTAGAAATCATGTTATCCATTGCCGGACACTTTGTATAGTTGCAACCCCCTGCCAGACACAACTTAACTGCAAAAAAAAATAATTATACTTTCGTTATAGTATAAAAGCTGAATTTTATATATGCTACTTGGGATCTATAAAAAGATGTTACCTCTTTTACCGGACAGTTTTAATGGTTTTTACATCTTGCCAGATGCATTGAAAGTCTGCTGCAGGTGTGAGTGTAAGGCAGAAGTTCAAGCCACTGCGAGTGAGATAGGGCGTTTAGTGTATTGCGATCTCTTAAGAAATCCAACGAAAAAATAGTTTTATTACGTTTATAAGCATCTTATATAAAGTAAAAAATATTTTTTTTATTATTACTAAGTACAAAAAAAGTATTATTACATGTGTAACCCCCCTTTATATAGACTCTTCCATATTAACAGTAAAGAGACTTTCGCGCCCTCTAGCTAACAGAACAATCTTCAGTGATGGCCAAGTTTCGGAACTGTAAGGACGTATGAGCATGCGCTCCGATCCCTTTCAATTCTATGTCAACTGTTTGTTCTGTAGTTATGAATGTAAATGTGTTTGTTTTGTCTAATAAACGTGTTTTAGTAACTAGTGGACTTAGTAAAAAACCCCTTCCCCGTCTGTCCCTTTCATTTGGCGCCCACCACGTCATAATTTCACGCCCAACGTGTATTAGTTGCAGAGGCTTGGCCGTTGCTCGGTATTAATTTTCAGGTTAATAGCACTAATGCTGTTCAACTTATATGGTTTAATTATTCAATTCTCACCCGTAGAACAGGTAAAGATTTTATCTTGAATTTTTTTTACAGTATTATACTTTTAATACTCGTTTCATTATTGCATGCCCAAGTGCAAATTGGATTTAATATCCGAAAGAATTTATTAGTTAAATTCTTAATTCCTTAAGTATTGTCTCATTGTTCAGTATTAGAAAACATTTCTGTACATTCCTGTGCAAATTATATAAACTGTTCTCATTGAATTAAGAAATCTTTTTCTTATTTTAAGAAATGCCATTTGCTTTTAAAGTAGTATAATATACAGTTTACATTATATTCCATGTTCTTTAAATATATGCTGACTTGTTTTAAGCTAATGCCTATAACGTTGTTTACTTAGAAGCGAAAGTGAGAACTCAAAATAATAT
>BMAV01001371.1:0-40242 GCA_019973955.1 Trichonephila inaurata madagascariensis | reverse complement strand
TGAGCAATGACTTTTTATACTGTTGGAATGTAGTGTCTATATCTTTTTTAAGCCCCAAATTCCCCCTTCGGAAGGAGCCCCCCGTTGGGTGATCACCCAGCAACTCACGTCCGAACTGCTTTAAGAGGGTTGGGTTTTAACACCCCAAAGATCGAAAAAAGTGCCACAAAAACCCCCCTTTGATTTAGCCACCATGTTTTTGTATGTCCCAACCTGGCATGCAGGATCCATGGCTTTATGAGCCTGACGATATTCACAGCTTCCCTTTGGGTGTTAAAAGTCGGAATCGAGACTCCCCCCAGCTACTTTTTCAGTCCTCTACACTCCAGTTTTTGTGCCTTTCCCCGAAAGAGGGACCCCAAGGGAACATTGAAAATGATGCCCCGTAGGTGGGGTTCCCCTGCCCATAGGGAAGGGGTTGCACGTCCTTTACTGACGTACTGGCCCGTCATTCAACTGGGTGGTGATTTGCGCTAATGTTTGGCTTCGCTGGCTACGCAATACGCCGAGCCTTTTTACCGCATCAAGGCAAAATTTTTTTTGGGTTTTCCCCGATTGCTATTTTTTCTCCCCCCACCCATGTATTTTTGGTATACCTTGAGACTGTAACCTTGAAATTTTCCCGTCTGACGATATCGGAAATTGAATGGCCCATGCATCACGCACCTACGTTTGCCCCCAAATCAGGCAGTTTACCCATCCCGTGTTTCCCAAATAACAGAACAACCACAAGCCTTTTGCTGTTCCCAAAACGCCTACTTGCTAAAAGCCAGGCCCAAAATTTTTGATAACCCCTTCCCCTAATTCCATGGACTTTATTTAGTATTATTTGTAAGTAATTCATTTTAAACATTAAACAAGGGGGGTTTTCCCAAAATAGTACATCTGAAATTTTTTTTTCAAATTTTTTACTGATTTTTCTTTTAACTCCCTGTGTTCTTATATGTTTTTTTTTCTTTCAATTTCAGCGATTGTTTTCAAGAATGAAAAACAAATTCAGAAAAGATGGACTCGGGGACAAAAGAAGAATAAGTTACCTAGAAATGTATTGTACAAAATACGAATGGATATTGATAACGTTCCTACTACAGAATACATTAAATATCGGTAATTAACAGATTTTCCTTTTTAAATTAAATTAATTAATTTTTAAATTATTAAATTTTTAAAAACATGGTTATGAATCTTTCATAGAATCTAGTTTTATCTTTGAAGATTTTTTTATTGTAGAAACAATTATTGCTACTTGCGTATTATACTGTCAACCTCGAAAAGACATCGCCAATTCAAAAAATGTCGCCAAGTGCTGTTATCATTATTATTACTCTGTTAGAACGAGTACTGGATCGGTTTCAGTTATTGGTTGTATGTCACTGCATTTAGCGACTATTTTTAAGACGAATTGTTACTTTAAAACGTGTACCCAATTATTTTTTTTGTTTTGTCTTGGGAAAATTCAAAAAAAGGGGTTGATAGCTATGCTGTTTCCAAAACCCAAAGAATATAAATCAAGGAACACCAACCGGTTTATCTTTAAATAAAAACAGAATTTTGCATTTTTTTCTCATTTTGCAATCAAATTTAACTTAATTTTTAAAAAATTTCGATTTAATTTTTTTTTGGTTATTTTGGATCATTTGTTATCTTAAACAACGGGGGAGTTCAAAAGTTTTTTAATTTTTATCCTCTAGTTTTAAAAAAAGACGGTCTTAATGCTTGAAATTAGTGTATTCATACTTAATCGCTTTTTCATTTGATGGGGCCGCGGTAGCTTTGTGATCAGGCCAAAGTGGGGACCGGCATGTTAAGTTTGACCCAGAGCCCTTAAAGGGGAGGCTTATCAACGTTAAATCTTCCTTTTCCCAAAGACCGCCCGTTAATGCCGTGTGGTAGTTTAGAGAGGGGGGTACCAGCTCTGGTGTCGTCCTCATCACATGACCATGGATCAGAATTAGAAGTCCGCCGCCAATTGCGTTCGTTTTCGCATTAAAATTTAAAACTTGATTTAAAAAATTTTTTTGTTGTTTTAAAATTCACTTTTTCATTTTCATGGGTGCTCTTTTTATAAATACCAAATTTTCTTTGTTATAATTTAATCTTGTTATTAAACCTTACAAAAAAAGATACCATGACATATTGAGTGCATTTAATTTTAAATCAAACGATTAAAAAAAAATTTGATGAGATACATTTAGGGAGTATTTAAAACAGGGGTTTCCCAAAAGGTATACAGTTTCAATGCACTATAAATCAAGAACAATGTAAGATATTAGTTACTTAGAAAAAATTGTTTAACTATTTTAAGTTTTGTTGGAACAGTCATAGATGCCGTGGGACACAAATGGAGCGTAAATTTTTTTTCCCCCCAAACGCGTTTAAGTTTCCAAGTCCGCTTTGGGCTGTCATAGGGCTTCAGCTTGTCTGGGAATTTTGTTTTGCGCAAACAGCCATTTTAAATTTTTCATACCATTGTTAGAAGTTTTTTCAGGGAAGGTCCTTTTCCGAATCGGATGAAAGCCGCGCACAGCTGTAGGGATTCCTTTTTTGTTAAATTAAGAACAAAAAAAGTTTCCTACGGGACACACCCTTTCACTAATTA
The DNA here is from genome assembly GCA_019973955.1 of Trichonephila inaurata madagascariensis. Classification (NCBI taxonomy): domain Eukaryota; kingdom Metazoa; phylum Arthropoda; class Arachnida; order Araneae; family Nephilidae; genus Trichonephila; species Trichonephila inaurata. The sequence goes on along the minus strand of BMAV01001371.1, from coordinate 37,643 downwards.
GTCACATGAAGGGTATTTTTGATTGTCCATCGGGGGCTAAAAAATTTTTAAAATACATCTATCTTATGGTTTTTGGGGGGTGCCTGTCTTTGACTCTTATCAAAGTACATGTATTTTAAAAATTTTTTTCAACAAATTTCGAACAATTTTACTATTTGCCTAGAAAAGACTTGAAAACATTAGTAGCTGAAAAGTTGTTCGAAATTAAAATTGCTCCAGATTTCAGCAAATGGGGTTCTTTCATTTTCTACGCAAAAACAAGATGGGGGCCCTTTGTTTTCGCAAGTTTTTATTTTTAAAACGTACGTATTAAATGGAATGAAATGATGAATAGATTTTAAAGTTAAAAAAATTTCCATCCCTTTATGGATCCAAAAAACCCCATTTCGGAAAAGATTTTAAAAAAGAATAAGAGAGTGGTCGCAGGCAGCGGGAGAAATTTTCAATGTGAAGATAGAGAGGGATGACTCATAAGTCATTTTGTTTCGCCAACCCTTCATCAATTGTTCAAAATTTGGGCGAAACGGTTGCCCCAAAAAATGCGTGTTTTATAAGGCCTTTACATCGGGAAAGTGTATAATTCCTTAGAATCACCCTGTAAAAAAACTTTCCCATTTTTAAAAAAGTATTTTAAAGGGGTTTAACAAAAAAAAAGGTAAAACTAAATTATGCATCGTATTTTAAAAATAATTTGTTTCAGATGGGGGAGACCCTCCCCTTACGATACCCTTTCGAAGACCTTGCTATTTCAGAGGATTCGCGTTGCAGGCCCCACGATTCGGCCATCATAGATCTTCAATTCACACTCCCCATTCGTCTCCGAAGTCAAGAAGTTTGCAGCAGTTTCCATACCCGCAAAAAAGGGAAAAGCGATTCTGTTAACCATTTGTTTAATTCTCTTACATAGAATGCACTATTTAGAAATGTCTATTTTGTTAGATTTAGTATCCACTAGTTCGACCCGTAAATTTGAAAAGGTATAAATGGAAAATATTTATGATTTTAGTGTCACTTAGATTAGAAAATGTTATAAAAGTTTTGGAAATTTATTACAAAAAAAAATTTTTTAATAAAATTTTAAAAAAACGAACATAGAATGACCCATTTTAAAAAATATTCTCCATTTTGGAAAAATGCTTCTATTAAAATTATTTTTGCCGTATATAGCTCACAACCTCTACACGGGCTCAATAAAATTTTTTGAAATATATAACTTAGAAGGGGGTTTATCCAAATTTTGACAACAACAGAGGGGAGAATTTTTTAAAAAAAAAAACGCCAATAATTATTTCAATTGGTGGTAACCTGAAAATAATGTGTTTTTTTAAAAAATCCTAGTTCAGACTTTTGAGAAGCCCTTATTTTATAAAGCAACACACACAAAAAAATTTTATTATTTTTAGAAGCATTTTTACAAAAGGAGCATTTTAAAAAAAAGGATTATTCTAAGTTAATTTTTGCCAAAATATTGTATTTAAGCGGGTTTTTTTGTCAAAAGGCCCAAAACAATTTTATACATGTATTCAATCAAGGACCTAAATAATGAAAAATTATCCATTTATGTGTTTTTTTAAAACAGGTTCCGAACGTATGATTTAAAATTTTTTATACAAGTTGAATGAAAACTGGACATTTTGATTTCAACTTTCAAACATTGGGGGAATCAAAAAAATTTATTTTTCTTCTTTTTCAGTTTTGGGATTTGTTGGATAAAGCCTGCTGTAATGACTATATCTTGGGTTTTCATTGTCGTTTTTTGGGTCGTGAACGAGTGTTAGATGAAAATTTGGGAATTAGACGAGGTAAAAAATTTTGCTATTGATATTTTATTTGTATTTGGGAAAAAATTTAGAAACAACATATTTAGTAATTTAGAGAATATTAGTGTTCGAAAACTCAAATGTTGTAAAATTGATAACGTAATTTTAATGGCATGAAAATATTTTTATTTTACTTTATTTTATTTTTTAGTTTTTTTGTGTATTTTCTGAATTAATATGTAAAAGTAAAGATGTACACACATGAAATAGTGTTGTAATATTTTTCCCCTTATTCCAAGACGTTGTTCAATTCCAAACAGAGATTGGAAATTGTCTTCCATTATTTTATGAATCCAAACTACTTGACATATAGAACAATACGCCGAACAATATAAAATCAAACGATAACCCCTATTGAGCAATGATTGAAAAAAAATAATCGGTACAAAATTACGTTATAGTCCCAAGCGAAAAAATAATACTTATGTTTAAACTTTTTAAAATTTTCCCCCCATCGGGGTGTGCTAAAACCCCTTTCGTGGGGTTTAAAGAATCTGAGACACGAGTACCCACAAGTGTATAAAATTTCCCATATGTCAACAGCTTTATTTCAATTCCTGGTAATAAATTTTTCAGACAATGCTTATACCATTTTTCTTTTATATTTCTTTCAAGACATTGAGCGTGATGGGAATGAAGAAAAAAGTTCTGCCTGGCTCGCCTGGTTTGTCAGGTCTTAGCGTACTTTGCGTGATCGGTATTGTAGCGTTCTAAAATGGGGAGGCATCAACCCAACCCGATCCTGTTGTGCTATTCTTGTTTGTAGCTGATTTTTGTTTTCCTTCTATAGCTTATTGGTAAGTTGCAATAACGGTCGATAAGAAAATTTTTCATATGTTTTCATTGTTTTTTATTTGTTAGTAGAAAAAAGAGGAGTAGTTTTATTAAGGACTTACTGTTGAGAGCAGTTATGATCTTTTTAAACATTTGACCAGTTTTTATTTATTTTGGGTTACCTGAGTTGAATTTTGGAGGGGCAAACGAGGGAAGAGACATTAAAAAAATCAACAATTTTTTATTTAAGTCGATTTAAAGTCTTAATGGTTTTTTTAGCAATATAAAAATAGCCCATTATTAAAAAAAATATTTTCCCTTTTTACCAGATAGTTGCCCTGATAAAAAACCCCGTAGAGACCTTGCTTGATATTAATGCTATGCCCGATACTTTGATTTTCCCCAAAAAAATAGCAAAAAAAATATAACCGAAAAAATATCAAGATTTTTCTCAACTTTTCCATGAACTCGTTCCCCGATTTTAAATAGTAAAATTCACTTGTATCCATCACGGTTTTTTCACAGAAAGTTAGGTTCTCAAAATGAAAAAATTTCCCTTAAAAAAATTTTCCCTTTTTGAGGATTAGTTGGGAATAGGGAAAAAAAAACCCGTTTTTTAATTTCATTAAATTTAAAATTTTCATTATATATAGGAAATACATTTGAATTTTTTTGCTTTTTGGGGTATACCAAACACTGTTTAAAGGGAGCTATTTTAACCATTTTCAAAAAAGGGTTAATGGATAATTTATGTGTCATTTGATTAGAAAAAAAGATATAAAATTGTTTTAAGAATAATTTCAATAAAAAAATTTTTTTAAGTACAAATTTTGACAAAAAAGAATACATTTTATATTTTTTGTGAAAAAAAATTTATTTTTATAATAATTTTTTTCTATAGCCGACCCTCAAAACTCAACAGAATTTTTTAAAAAATATAACTTAGAAGGGGGTTTTTTCCATTTTTACACAACAGAGGGGGGGAAATTTGAAGAAAAACCGATAATTATTTCAAATGGTTGTAACCTGAAAATAATGTGAATTTTTCAAAAATCATAGTTGAGCCTTGTAGAGGTCTGAGCTATATACAGGCAAAAAAATTATTATAATAAAGTATTTTTCAAAAAAGGGGAACATTTTGAAAAAAAGGGTTTTTCGAAGTTAATTTTTGCCGAAATATTGTAATTTTAAATATTTTTTTTGTCAAAATGTCCTTAAAACAGTTTTATTCATGTATTCTAATCTAAGTGACACTAAATATCATGAAAAATTATCCTTTTGCGCTTTTTAAAAAACAGGTTCGGGGAAAGTAGTCGGTTACCCCAATTTGGGAGACGCAAAATAAAATGTATCTTTTAAACCTTTTTTTTTTTTTCCCTTTTAAATATTTTCAGTCAATTGATGAGTACATTCTTCAATCGAGCTTCTACAGCTGCTCTGCTATCCGTTTTGCTCTACGTACATCTTTCTTCCCTTTCGCTATTCGTAACGTGGAGCTGGGCTTCCCATTGGCAAAATTAATCGTACTTTCTTTTTCAATATTGACTGAATAAAAAAATTATTATAAACTCTAAGACTTAAAAAATTTTTTTTTCCGTTCCAGTGTGTATTAGTATCCACTTCGTTTTGTTTCGGTTGCTTATACCTTAATAAAAAAGACGGGGAAGGGGGATGGTCCAAATATAAAGTCCACACGAAGATCGAATGAATTTTGGTACCACTCTCGTTGCCATGACCCTGTGTTCATTGGTATACTTTTTCCTGTCCTGGTACCTTTCAAGGATAGTCACAGGTTAGTTTCTTTGTTAAAGGGATAAATTAATCTGAATATTTAAACATCAATTATTCTCAATTAAGGTATCCTAAAAAAATATCCTAAATAAATATTTCATTAAAAAGGCCTCTTATCTTTAAAAAGAGGCCCCCGGGGGTGGGGCAAAATCAAGAGAATAAGAAAATACAGCCTTGCACTAAATCATTTTTTAACAATTTCCCCTTTAAAATTGAAAAGTATAATTTTGAAATCCAAAAGAGAATTACTAAGGCCAATAGATGTCTTAATGGGGTACAAAAAAAATATAAACGAATTTGATCAAAAAGAAAAACAAAAGGGTTTTCTTTTTATAAAAAATCTTTAAGACGTAATTAAAAATTATACATGTGAAAATTGGTCCATGTCCAAAACAGATGAGAACATGATAATTCTACGAAAAGAAGATTTACTTTTGGGGGGTTCGGGTGGCAAAAATCAAAACCCCGGGGATTTTCACTTATAAAAAACACAGTTAACTTCATCAAAATACAACGAATTAAAAAGGCAGGCCTTTTTCAGAATGGACGAAGACCCAACCCAAAAAAATCTTCAATGCCCAACCAATGCAAGGGGAAAAAAGGCAGGGCCCAAAATTTAAAATGGATTGATGGCCAGAAAAATCCCCCTTGTTTTGAGAATTATAAATTGGGAAAAAACTAGCAGGAAGAAGGTGGCCTGGAAAAGCCTCTTTTTAAACCCCCACCTTTGGGGGTGAAGGAAAAAAAAGGAAAAAATATTTATGTTGAATATTTAATTTGAATGTTTTGCTTTGAAATACTAGCAAAGGGAAGAACTCTATTGCAGATCTACTTAGAGTCCGGGGTAAGACATTACAAATTTTAAAAATTTCAAAAACTTAGCCCAAATAACTAATTTTATGCCCCCATTATTAAAGTATTGAATTCAAAAATTAGACTTTCACAAAACCCAATCCCCTTCCTTTTTAAATGACCGGGGTAAAAGCTCGTCGGAAAGAAGGTCCCGATGATATATACGTTTTTCCGAAACCTATTTTTTTTGTCTGTTAGGGGAAAAAAAATTTTAAAAAAAAAGAACTTAAGTGTAAATTTTTATTTAGATATTTTTATTACCCCTCCCCTAATGCCCCTCACTTCCAGGGGTTTAAGAAACGGTGGATTGTTTAACCAAATTTTTAAATGAGAAAAATTTTAAACGAAAAAACAAGAAAAAATTTTTTTAATAATTTTTGTTACAGCCCATTGGGGGGGAAAAAAATTATTAAATTTTTTTAATTAGTATTGTTAAAAATAAATTTAAAAATTTTAAATCGAAAGTGTTTTATAATTTTAACAAAAATTTTGTATTTCATTTTTTTTTTCATCAAATTTTTTCTTTGGAATATCGAAATTTAATATTTTTTTAAAAAAAATTTTGTTTTCTACTTTTAAATCCGCGCCCCCTTGGGTTAACTTCTGGGGCCCCCGTTTGAAAACGTATTTAAATTTTAAAAAAAAATTAAAATTTAAATTTAAATTTGGGAAAAAATTTTTCAACTGTATCCAACCATTTAAAATTTTTTAATTTCTTTGGTTAAAAAAAGTTTTTTTTGCCCTTTGATTGAATGAAGAATATTTTTGGAAATTTAACTAAAGTGAATTGAAAAATAAAATCAATTTTTACCTATTGTACAGTTTTAATTTTTTTTTCCCTAAAATTTAAAAAACAAAATTATGTAATATTTATTCTTAAATAAAAAATTTTGAAAACTTTTTTACTGTGTTTTCCCCCCACAGGTTTAAAATAGAAAATTGGGTGGTATTTTTGTTGAAACCCCCCATCAAAGAGAAAAAATACAAAAAAATTTTTGAGAATCGTAATTCAAAAAAGAAGCAATTGAAGGGATTTTATCTTTAAATAATTTATAATAAAAATCGAATTAAGGATTTTGGTTCAAATTAAATTTGTTACCCCTTTGGATTTTGTATTTAAGTTAATCTTTAATGCTTAAAAATATTTAAAAAAAAAGATTTTGTAATTTTTGTTTTTTAAAGCTACAATAATAAAAAAAAAAGTCAATTTGAAAAAGTCCTCCCTTTTTCCTAAATTTTAAATTTTTTTAAGAAAATAATGAAAAATTTAAAATAAAAAAAAAAAAATTTAAATAAGAATTAAAATTTAAAAGTACAAATTAAATGAATACCTTTAAAAAAATTTTTGAACAGTGGGAAAAAAGTTTTTAAATTTGAAAAGAAAAGATATATATATATATATTAAAATATGGGAGATAACTAAAGTAGGAATTGAAAAATTTCCCAATTTTTCCAAAAGTACATTTTGTTTTAAATTTTTCTAAAAATTTTTTAAAAAATTATGTCAAGATTTTCAGTTTATTTTCTTATTTTAAAAAATTGTGAAAGATTAATTTTAATAAGTGAAAGGGAAAAAAAAAATTTTATTTGGGTAATAAAGGGATTGATAGATTCTATCCATCATGCAAAAGTGGGAAGCCCCAAAAATTTTCTAAAAGGTACTCTAAGTTACTTTCTGCTTGTAGAACTCTATCAATGCTACACAGTGTTCTATATGTTAGCAATATTTTTATTTTTGCAAGTATTGATTAATCTACATTCAGTTTTAAGATTGTATCAAATCACAAAAATTCTCAGAATTAAGAGGAATTCCTGTGGTTCGTAGGGTTTTTTATATATGTTACGGCCAAAGCTCGAAATCGTCCAATTATAAGTCACACATCTGAGTTAAAAATAAGCTTAAAATATGTAAAAAAAAAAAATGATCTCGCGTAATTCTGTTCTCCTATTAAAGCAATAATAGAAATTATTTAGTGAACGCATATGGACGTCCCCTCGCGTTCTTCTTATAACATAACCCTACGTTCTTTTGGCCACGATTAATGGCAAAACTTTTCCAACCCAATACCAAGAAGAGAAACAGGGCGAAAATGCAAATAAGATATACTTTAAAAGGATACAGGGTTTAGTGAGATTGGACGGCAATCTTAGAGATAACTTAGTGCAGAACAGTTCGGAACAAGTGTTAGACGACCTAGAACCAAGGAAGAAGGATACGCTCATCTTCATTAAAAATATTAATTATAAGAAAGATTACATAGGCTCTGAGTATTCATATCTACAAGTAGCAGAATAGGAGAGTCTTCAACCAAGTAGGAGGGTTACCTCAATAAAGGTAATTTTTGTATAGAAGTTAGATTAGCAGATAATCAAATATAATTAAGATAAGTGATCTAGTTGTGCGATCTGACTTGAATATTCAGTTTAATTTGTGGCTTATTCTCACTTAAAGAAAGTTGTTCTTAGGAATTAAGTAATTTAAGTTATTCTTAATAAAAGTTGTGTTAAGAATTACAAAATGTCTCATCTTTTAGATAATCCCACACCTCTAGCTTACGCGGATCCAAGACATAGCTATCGCAGGATGGCTATGTCACAATATGCTGAACGTATAGCTCCAAGAAGATGAAATTTGCTCACCGTAAGCGACAGATATGCCGCCTGCCGGTCAATCTACCATTATCACACTGGCTTTGGCCAAGGATTCCCAGCCACTTCGCGAAATGGCCAGCCAAAGTAGAATATACAATATTAATTGCAAGTACTTCGGACTTTGGTCAAACCTCTTTCCCAAAACGCGAATTGGCCGAACTTCGGGATTTGGCTGTAGCATGTACATTATATTTACTTGAGAATTAAAGGTTCTCATCGCATACAATTGTGTTTTTTCATTGTGACATGAAATTAAAAATACAATCAGCGTTAAGAGTTGAGGACAAAAAATAGAAACACATATTTTATACAGAAAAGAAATTTATTTATTTAAACTGAACTGAAGGGTACATCAAATTAAACAATTGTCCTTACAAATAATTAAAACGGATTATTTTAATATCGGAACTTTTCCCACTATTAAAAACCCCTTGAATTAGCCCCCTTTTCAAGAGTTAAATGTAAATTGAGGAAAAGAAAATAGTTCTACATTTCCGATTGTTTTCCCCCATATATTTTCTCAATAAAAAAAAAAATTTTAAAAACCCCTTTTGGCTTTTTGAGATTGCTCATGAATTTCATTATGAAAAAATACGTGGGATTGCTTGTTTTCTGTGGTGTAAAATTGAATGCGTTCTACAAATATAAACCAAAACAAAAAGAAAAATAAAACATTTTTTTTATATATAATTTCACTTAAATTTAAAATTTCAACGGGGAAGCAATAGTCCGAGGATGTTAAAAAGAACCATTGGAATAAGTCGGGAGCAACGTGCATGCTCTGTATTCAAAAAAGGCTAAAAAGGAATGGAGGGGCCTTCCGGCCTCAACGGGCCCCTTATACGAAGATCAAATTAAGCGCTTTGGGGGTCACAATGGTCCCGGCAAAAAAAACCACCATGGAAGAAAATTTTTTTTGCATTTTTTTTCTCTATCTTTAGAAAAAAAAAGGAGATTATTTAATTTTTTGTGAGATTAATCTGTATTATTTGTGGATCTATTAACCACTCAACCACCCGGAAACATCTAACATAATGATAGTCTACAAGAGAACATTCTAAAAAAAAATTTGGGCCCTTTGAAAAAAAAAAAAAATGAATTTTTTTTTAAAAAAAAGTTACAAGAGAGCTTGAAATTTTAAAGGTATTTTTATTCAAGTAAAAAAGGAATTTTTTTTATTTAAAAAGGAAATATTTGGAAGCACTTAAGCTTTTAAAAAAAAAAAAAATTTTAAATTCGTTTGTAGTTTAAAAACCAATTTCAAACGTTTTTGGGTTTTTATAAACAAGTAATAAAAAAAAAAAAGTTTAAGTCAATTCCTATTTGGACAACAAAGAAAAACTTTATTTTAGTTACTTTTATTAAATAATTATAATTAATATAAATATGTATACACATATAACAGAATCACAATATTAAGTGGATAAAAACTTTAAAATAACTTTAAAAAAACTTTTAACCAAAATAAATTTTTTAAATTTTTAAAAAAATTGAATATAATAGGTAAGAATTAACCCAAAAAACCAGTGTAAAAGGAATGCTGACGTCAAAATAGATGTGATTATTTCAGGATTAGTTAAATTTTCATCACAAATTTAACAAAAAATTTTTATACAATGGTGCCATCTGGAGGAAAATTTCGACTGAAATTTTCTTTTTAATTTAAATAAATTTAAATTTAAAATTTTTAATTTAATGAATTAATTTTTTGAAAAAAACTGTATTAAATCATGTCTTTAAATTAACAATTTTAAAAAAAATTTTTTGAACTTGATGGTGAATAAAAGTGTTTTATTAAGTTTGGGAAAATTTAAACAAGTTTTTTAATATGAGAGAGTGTAAACTAAAAAAAGGGGGAATTAAAAAAAAAATTAAATTGTTATCTTGTAGAATGTTAAATTTTTTAAAGATTAAACTAAAAGGGGTTTTCCCCTTTTTTAGTGTAACAATTATTTATTAATTTAAGTGGGAAGAACACGGACGCTTTTTCAAAGCGAAATAGCATTCCTTTTTCGCCTGGCTTCTACTGAAAATGAACGAGTGCTAGAGGGCGCTTATGCTACTTGGTGCAGTCAGTTACAGTTATTATTACGAAGATGGTTACAACCCTAATTTTTACCATTGAATGAGAAACTACTATTTTAAAGATTATTCAACCGAGCTTTTAGAGATCTTTCAAAAATATTTATAAGAAAAACAATTTCTCCCCAATTTAAATAAAATTCATCGAGACCTTAACTATCTAAAATAATATTTATCGTTTGTTTTTATTCTTTCACTAAAAATATAAAATCTGTTCTATACATTCTTTAAATAGGTTTGATTGCTAATATATATTTGATATATTATTTTTTTATCTTTTTTCAAATCTTTTTTTTTAATTTCATTTTTGATTTTTATGAATAATTTGAATTTCTAAATCATTTTAGGAAGCTTTAAACTCACTGGAAAATGTGTTAATATTATCTAAATTAAAATGCCTTATGGTATGTATTTACAAGAAAGAAAGTAAATATCATGGAATTATTAAAACAAGTGTATTTAAAAAACCTTTTTTTTCCTCATTCATTTTTCGAAAAAAGTATGAAATTTATTTATGTTTAAATTCTTTGTCAAAAAAAGATTTTAATAAAAGTTTTATCTTCACCGCGTCAACGGATACATAATTTAAAGTATTGTTTGGTCGTAATTGACCTATCTGAAAAGCATTTACCTTAAAAAAAATAATATTCTGAGCATTATTTTTAATCTTATTGTAAGAAATGCTTTATTGTTAATGTAATCGTATTATTATGGTTGATTCAAAAATAATGTGACCGATTTCAGAGCATCAAAAATTTTTTATCGAATTTGGGTTATTTACAGGGAAAATTTTCCCAATGTTTTTTCCTTTTTAGATAGAAAACACTTTTGCAAACGTTTCCCGCCGAAAAATTTTTGGGATCTTTTTTGGGAGTAAAAGGGTGATCGGAATGAAATAATCCTTCCAAGACTATGTTCGCTATCCGAATTGTTCTTTGGGCCGATCATCGATTCACCAAGACTTCTAGGGAAATCGATTAATTCGTTTTTTAACCCAAAAAAAAATGAAATAAAAACCGAAACGGGATGGTCTAATTTGTATGAATATTCTTTTGGGAATTTTTTTTTCAATGGAATTTAAAGTTTAATAGGTAAGCAACATAATTGGGGGAGATGAAAACGATTTTAGTCCGGTTTCTCATATTTTTCCACAAAATTTTAGGCGGAAGGGGCGTCATCGGCCCCTTTTTATATTTTAAAAGTTCGCACTGTTTGAAAAAATTAAGAATTGTTTAAATTTTTATTTGCCATGTCAGAAAAATCCACTGCCCAAAATTCAGTTGTCAAAAAAATATTGATATTCTATTGAAATTCAAGTTTTCCCGGTGTGTATTGATTTTAGTCAAAATAATTATTGAATGCCCTTTTAAATTCTTTTTTAATTCAAGTTTCATTTAGTAATTATAAATTTTTTTAAGCATGCTTTTTAAACATTTCTCCTTTTCAGTGATCTTATTTTTTATGAAAAATGAAAAACAAATGTTTAATTTTAAATTTTTTTTTCAGAGCCGAGAAGTGTTCGTTAGAATTGTTTTGTTTATTACCCGAATATGTGTTCGTTGTCCAAACACAAAAAATCTTTTTTTTTAAAATTGTTCGTTACCCAAACCCAAAAAAAATTTTCGTAAAAGGGTTTTGCCCACAACCGATCACCCACTGTTTTTTTTCCCAACTTCCCTTTGATTGTTTTTGAACCCCTTTTGGAGTGTTCTTATTTTACGTGTGTTTAATTGTTTTTATAGTACCCCCTGCAAAAAATTGAAAGGGGAACACAGTCAAGGGATGGTGGTAGCCATTTCTCAGGGGGAAAAATTTTTTTTTTAACCCTTTTTCCGGCCATTTTCTAGATGATTTTGCAGTATGATTTGATGCAGAATCTTGGTGAAAAACAAAGTTTCTTTGAGGGTAAAAGCATTTACTTTTTTGATCAAGTGTTTCAAAACTTTATTCTGATTGTATATAACATCAATTTTAGTCTTTTGTTGAAAAAAAATGGTTTTGTTAAAAGTCTTGAGAGAACATTTCCATCCATACCATAGCACCATGATGGCCAGCTTTCTTTTTGAAAAATAGCTGCGTCTTTGTGACATTTTTTGAGTGAAATATATTGTATCTTCGTTTTGCGAGTTGTGAATGACAGGTGAAACATTGCTTCATCCGAAATTATCCATGCTTTGTATCTACCTTTGTGTAACATTAAATACAGAGGCCAAGAACATTTTTTTTTTCGTTTTTCTGTGGATTTTACAGACATTTGAAGACAGACAAATTCATTCACTTTTTATAGACAATTTCCATTATCTGACATCAAATTGTCGATTGCGGTCCCTGTAATTTGTTTGCCAATGTTCTTGGAGACAGAGGATTTTCTTCAGCGATAAGTTTTTTCAGCCTATTTTTTTTCTCTACCCCCAATCTCTTCTTTCATCCACATTTTTTCCTGGAGCTTTTTATTGCCAGCAAAATTTTATTTCTGTTCATATAGTATAATCCATTAGAAAAATGTCTCATCTGATTTTTAAATCCTTTATTTATAACAGAATTTGAGCAAACACATCTTTCAAAAGCTGTAAAATTTCGTTTTGGGTTTGAGAATCTAATTTCGGAGCAATAATTTACTCCCACTATAATAAAAATAGGTAGACTGGTAATTTAAATGTTTCATTTTTAAAAAAAAAACTGGGCAGCAAAAAAGATAAAAAAAATTTTTCCTTTATAGTTTATATGCCAAAATTGGTCACACTAGTTTTGAATCAACCGGTATAACTTAATACATATACTGTTATACATTACAATAATATTTACAATACACAATTAATCTTAAAATACATTTCTGTACTATACATTTAATGATATTTCTAGTTTGTTCAATAATACCGGGTTGTCTTCTACTGTTTCATAAAACGATTTTTTTTTTTTTACATAGAAATCTACATGATATCTCTCATAACAAAATTCTTATTTTACTACTTGGTAATACAAAAAAAAATCTCTTTTTTTTAGGTTTTTAGAAGATATTTATATATTTTTCATGTCTTGTAATAAAACGTATTATTCTGATAATATCATACTACAATAATAAAATTACTATAAACCAATACGGTCTTATTCAAATTTACTTAATTCTAAGTTTAAAGGCAAACCATTGATTTTAAAAACCCGGGGAGGAAAAAAAAGTTTTTTTGCTTTAATTTTGTTTTTCAGAAAAATTTTAACGGGAAGAATTCTACCTACAACTGGAAAAGTATCTATTTACGAATTTTCTGTCCCTGAGCAGATTACAGAAGCGAGAAAACTCATTGGATATGCTGCTCAAAATAACACTCTATATGACAAGTACGTAGAAATCACATGTTTATGAATGGTCAGTGTTTATTTAATGAATAAAAATACATATTTTTTAAAGGTACAGGAAGTAAAATATATCACAATCCTCCAAAAGGTTATCTATAAATTTTTTTAATAAACCAAAAAATTTACAGTTTTTTTAAGGATTTTTGGCCCCGGGGGAAACCATCCCAAAAATTTTTCCCAATAAATTTTCCCAAAAAAACGTGCCCAACCCGGGAAAAATACCGTTGTATTCCTTTTTTTCCCCCCCAAAAACCTTTAATTGGGTTAAAACCTTCCAAGGCCCTTGGTTTAAGGCTTTTGGCCCCCGGGGAAAGATTTTTCCTTACTACGGTCCAAAAAGGGTTTTGAATTTAAAACCCCAGGGAGCCAAAATGAGGTGCTTAGTTCCAAAAATTTTTAATTTGTGGTTTTTGTAAAACTTGGTGAAAAAGAGGGAATTTTTCCCCTTTTTTACCTCGTAAAAAAAAAAACCGGAAAAAACCGAAAAGTAAGTGCCGTAGCGAAATTTACAATCTCATCAGTACAATGAGTGTCAGAGGAAGCAATTAAAAACTACGTGTGAAGAGCGCACCTTCCGTAATATCCGTTTAATTGAATCAGCTAGTGGAGAGAACATAGTTTTCGAGAGCTTCACTTCAGGGAATGCCATTTAATTATGTGTGAAGGGACCGAAGCGAGATCTATTTAAAACTAGCTTCAGCTTGTGTACTCCTTCAGTTATGCGCGACACAAATTGACTTTCATGAAAAAACCCTAAGTTCAGTTTCACACGGAGCGACTTTGTGCATGTCAATTAGTTTCCTGTCATACTCCTTTGGTGTGAAGGGAGGGGAAAATTTTCCCTTTCACACGCGGACGCAGGCTGAAAAATGTGTCCTGTACCGGAAAAGGAAGTGCCTTCCCGGAAGCATCGGTACAAAAGGCCCCCTCCGAGAAGCAAAAAAAATTTATCCATTGTCAAAATAACCAATTTCACGTGTGAAAAAAGGGAATTTCCCAAAATGATTTAAAAGAAAAAGACTAATGGAAAAAGGGGCGTAGGGTTTTTGAGACTCCACAGCAAAAAAAAGAGCCAGTTGACCTCGAGGGAAGAGACCCAGGCGATTTCTATTCAAAACTAGCTCTCTTCTGTCTGTTCCTTCTATTATGCGTGGCACAAGTTGACGTGAAAAGGCCACAAATATCTGACAGTGGTGAAAACTAGGTTTTCCAGTACCTTTTTATAACTATTCGCTGTGAGATATTACTTTTAAAATCCGAATATAAGCCAAAAATATTATATCACAGACCCTGGCGTAGCTAGTTCTGAAAGGGCCCTGTATCAAAATTTTTTTGGGGGCCCCCCTTTTTAAAGATGGCCCGTTAATGGGGCTGTAGATATAAGTTAGCCCCTGTTTTTGGGGGTTTTTATCATTGATACGGCTGATACGGTGGTATCTACGCCCCTGATCAGAAATGAGGTTTTAAATAATGATATAGAAACCACATTTATTTTTCAGAGCGGAAATCATTTCAAATCTGTAAGCTCGTAAATCATCGTGCCTGTAGGAATTTTTAATGGATAATTTAGAATGTATTATTTATTCGTTTTAGTATATTTTTGATATATTATGTGTGTTTAAAAAGATTATTCCAATAGAGTTACTTTATTATACTTTCCAGATTAACAGTAAGGGAACATTTGCATTTATTTGCTCGTCTTAAAGGTCTCTTGGATGAGGATAATGTGAAAAAAGAAGTTGATGAGTAAGTATTTTATTTTAAACTTTGGGAAAAATCCTTTAATATCTTGAAATATTTAAACCGTGAGAAGGGCAGGGAGACTTAGAAAAAACATTCATCTATAACAACTTTGAAAAAAAATTGTATTTAAGCGTTTGTGGTTAATTTTTTTGAAATATTTTGGAAAATGAGAGTTTAATTATTTTTTGTATGAGCAACTTTTATTGTTAAATAAATTCAGTCATAAGCCTTTTTAGGTATATAAAAAAGTCAATGTATAAAGACTAACAAATTTTACTTTTATTTCTGTGGATTATAATTTCGTTTTAAAGTTGACATTACCTTATGTAGGATAATTTGATAATTATTATATTAAAATACTGAAAAATGAAAAAGTTCTTTCAAGATAGAAGTTATGTTATTATTATCATATTCTGCCTCAAATAAGTTTGACAATTTTAATGTATCTATTTGAATTTTTTCATTTTTTTTATGCATATAACATGCTATTTCTTCTCTTACATTCTAACAAGCTATCGCAACCCTGGGGTTGCAGGTTATTGAAGAAGAAGAGATTGTTATAAAAATAATTACTTTTTATTTATTACTTATCAACTTATGATTAATTCGAGTTTAATAATCATGAAAGCAATTCTAATTAGTTTCCTAATCTAAGCTTATAAGATTATCAAATGTACATTTATCTCTGAATCCGCTTGTAGATCACTGTTCTTCAAATCAGCTACTCTATTATTTCCACTTCTTCGAACGGCAGTTAAGCACGAATGACAACTTAAGGACGAACGACTCACTACTAAACGATTAACTTCTAGCTATCCACGATTAACTTTAACACAACCCTTGCCAGGATTTAAATAGTATTTACCTTAGTATAAAATCAAGTCATCTCTACGGAGGCGGTTTTAACCTCAAATCACTGTTAAAGAATAATTTCCCCATGAGAATTAGTTGAAGGACCCCCTCCCCCGGATAGATCCTCATAAAACTAATTTAAAAATCTTATTTTCATTTAAGTAAAAGCTTCATATTCATTCTGAATGCTTTTAAATTGTAGGATTATTTATTATTTGTAAAAAGTATATTTAAAATAAAGCATGAATTTAAATTACTGTTACAGCATTTTCTACCTAAAAAATAATTTCTACTGAGATCTTATTTCTAAAGCAGGTGAAGACGATAGCGATCGAATTCCTGCTTGATTTCTAGTTGATTGTTGAAGTATAAATTTAAAATATTTTTTAAAGATAAAAATGAATACTGAACCAAATTTTTTTTATCTATGATTAACTCTTTATCTACCGCATTATGGTTCACTTCAAATTTTTTAATTTTTTTTAAATTTTTTTATTTTATTTTATTTATTTATTTATCATTGCATTGAAAATTAAGGGATATACATAAATAAAATACTCAACTTAAAGAAATTTATTTCATTAGAGCTAATTAATTAAATTGGTACACTTTAAAGTACCATCAGCTTACAATGGTCTCAAATATTCTGACAATATGAAAAGTCCGAATGTCTTTTTTAACCCAGTTTTAACTCTTAAAAATGCTAAATAACCACAGAGAATACTAATATTTTACAGCACAAATATTTATTTTTAAAGATTATTAAATTTTTCAAATTTATTTACTTTTTTTACACATAAACTTAATTTGATGATATTCAAAGAAATAGGTGTTTTTTTTTTCATTAATGCACAAAAATTCATTACACGTTGTGCATTTTGAGTGAGGTTTCGATTGAATGTTTTTTAAAACACCGCATCCTGGAGTAGGAAATGCTGTATTTTCTTAACATGAACTACTGCACTTTTAGTTCAGCCTCTTGATTGTCATCCTAAGAATCTAACGAAAATTCCAGCAGATAATTTGCTGGGACTTCTTCATCAGAAAAATAAGAATACATATTTCCTTTAATTGTGTGGCAAAAGAAAATAGAAGCTCGGATTCAAAGTTAAAAAATTTTTTTGAAAACATTAAAATAAAAAAAAAAAAAAAATAAGTCAGTTAAGCAAAAAGAAACGCTAAAAAAGGCATAACTCTATTGTAGTTTAGTGATGACACTTCAACAGAACAAAAGTCAATAATAAGATACACGGAGCGAAAAATACTAAGTTCTTGCTCCAACACCCAGTGTGCTGTCGGTACTTATAAGTACCACAAAGTTATTCAACTGTAAAATTAATTACATACACTGTTCACCTAAAATAAATAGTCAAATCGTTTTCTAAGGTCTTCCTTAACATGTAAAAAAATAAGACACTTACCTTTTGACATTAACTACTTTTTCGGAATAAAAATGACAATCTTCGCATTCCAATCAAAACTTCAGCTGAAAAAGCAACTTATGCTTTAAAACTATTCGCCTTCCCCGCTAAAACTACTAATTATAGAACCCATGCTGCCATATATCTTGAAAGAGTAGGTTTCAACGAATATTTCTGCTAAGTATCATCAGAGTATTCGTAAAAATGGTTGTTCTGTGTAATTTTAAATTGTGAGTGGTATTTATAAGTACTGTCGGTAGATAAAGGGTTAAAATGTTGAGAACATTATATGTTAATATTTTAGATCAGAAAAAACTTTTCCTTAGGAAATTTCCTATGCTAAATAATTTATAAATTTAAAACAATTGTTACTGATAACATTAATATGACTAAAATTTAATCAAGGTCATTAGGCAATGTAAACCAGAGTCATGGGCAATTATATCATTTTTTCAAAATTGTAATGCAGTTTTTTTCGTCACCTGTCAGTTACTCAATTGTTATTATTATATTGTCTCATTTGCATAAGAATCTTTCCATTGTCTTTAAGAAAAATTTTCACTGAGTAATCTAAGTAAAAATCCAACACATATATTTCAAAAAGAAGTTAAAGTAAATAATTACTAAAGTAAATAATACTGCTATAGAAATTGTGCAATAACATAAATGAAAATGAATACTTAAATATGTAGCTCACGTGTGAGATGGAAATAGTCAAATTTCTTAAAGTAAAAACTGCTTTCATCCAAACGGCATAAAAATAAATATTATATTTTCTGTCAGTATATTTAAACAAACAACATCGGAGGAAAATTCTTCAATTTTGTGGATTTTATCTTTCAATTTTTACACACTTTCTCAATTTCAAATTTTATAAAGAAATCGCATTTGTGTGTTTCAATCGATTAAAATTTTTAATTGATCTATCACAGGTTTATTTTACTAATATATTAACTTTTACTAACTCATATTCCTTCTTATCTTAAGCGATATTTTCTCATCTCCATTTTTTTTTCAAGCACTCGCTTAGTGAATACGTTCATGTGTATAGGTCACAGAATTCTTGTCAAATAATCAATTATTAATCTTTATCATAAAGGTCGAATAAAATTAGTTTTCTTTGTGCTCGAATCAATAAGACCGAGAAGAGCTAGTAATAAAGTTGGAGTTTTTGTTCTCAGGATGCTGGATAGACTGAACTTGGCAGAAAAAGAGGACGAGTGTACAGAAACTTTGTCAGGTGGTCAACGTAGAAGACTGTGCGTGGGTATTGCTTTCGTGGGAGGCTCCAAAGTGGTCATTCTGGATGAGCCTACCAGCAGTGTGGATCCTGTGGCGCGTCGAAAAATATGGGATCTTATTCTCAGCTACAAGAAAGGTATCTTTCTAATGCATCTGATATTTTAATGACATTAGAGAAATGGTAAAACGTTGATCATTTTTATCACTTTTTGTTTGCTTGGAGGTTTCTCTCTGTGTGTCTGTCTGACTCTCTGTCTCTTTGTCTGACTCTCTTTCTCTCTTTGTCTGACTCTCTCTCTCTCTTTGTCTGACCCTCTCTTTGTCTGTCTCTGTCTTTGTCTGGCTCTATCTCTCTCTTTCCCTCTCTCTCTCTTTGTTTGACCCTCTCTCTTTGACCCTTTCTCTCTCTCTGTATCTTTGTCTGACTCTCTCTTTGTCTGACTCTCTCCCTCTCTTTCCCTCTCTCTCTCTTTGTCTGACCCTCTCTCTTTCTTTTTCTGACCCCCTCTCTGTCTCTTTGACTCTCTCTGTCTCTTTGTCTGACTCTATCTGTCTCTTTGTCTGACTCTTTCTCTCTCTGTCTCTTTGTCTGACTCTCTCCCTCTCTTTCCCTCTCCCTCTCTTTCCCTCTCCCTCTCTTTCCCTCTCTCTCTCTTTGTCTGACCCTCTCTCTTTCTTTGTCTGACCCCCTCTCTGTCTCTTTGTCTGACTCTCTCTCTCTGTCTTTTGTCTCTCTCTCTGTCTCTTTGTCTGACTCCTCTCTCTGTCTCTTTGTCTGACTCTCTCCCTCTGTCTCTTTGTCTGACTCTCTCTCTCTCTCTTGTCTCTTTGTCTTACTCTCTCCCTCTGTCTCTTTGTGTCTGACTCTCTCTCTCTCTCTCTCTTTCTCTTACTCTCTCTCTCTCTCTCTGTCTCTTTGTCTGACTCTATCTCTATCTATTTCTCTCTGTCTATCTGTCTTTCTCTGTATGTGTGTGTCAGTTATTAAACCCTCCGAAAAATACTATTATCTCATTGAAAAAATCTCATTATTTTTTTTCAAATGGACTGCATTTTGGCACGCAAGCCTTTGCAGACACAGTAAGACTCCCAAGTGTGAGAGCCATTTCAGGGGTGATCCCATCTACTGGTGACTCTCGCTGCCAAATTTTTGACGATTGGATTAATTTTATATAATTCAAGTTCTTGTCGGATGTTAAACATTGCCGTGAATTCCAGAGCCAAACTGATACTCAAGAGATTTTTTACATGCCACATTATCATATGACATACGTGCCTATGATTTTCGCATCCAGAAAATCTGTTGACTCCAGCCGGGATCAAATTCGTAACCTTGGGCTTACGAGGCGGGCACGCTACTTGTAAGCCATCAACCCGACTTAAAAATGTTATTATCGTCTTTCAGAATAAAATTCACTTGAAAAAAATTCCATGAAATTAACAATTCCTTTTGGTATTACTCTTAATTTGTATTTATTAATTAATAAAAATTAAAAAGAAATTATACAAGAAATAAGAACATAATTCTTAAGAATGTAATGTATAATTTTGTTTAAAGCATGCAATTCAACTCTTAGTCGAAAAAGTATGTATTATGTGTAATTTTTATACTGTGATCTACATTTTAAATTATCAATGAATTTTCGATATTAAAACTCACGCCGCCATGATTTAGTGTGATTCAGACTAAAAAAGGAGAAATATCTTGAAACACATACTCAATTTTTTTTTTTCGCATTTTTTTCCATTTAATGTAAAAATTCCTTTTTTTATTTTCAGGAAGGACTATTCTTTTTACTACTCATCATCTGGACGAAGCGGACATTTTAAGCGATCGAGTGGCAATATTGCATAAAGTAAGTGTAGACATCAATTAAATAGTTTTTTTCATCTAAACTTATACGACGAGGGAAACGCTCTTACATTCCCTAGCTAACGTCATTCCAAAGAGTCATTCCTAGTTTAATTGGAACTTAAATGTTATGAAAAAATGTTAAATATCAAATTTCCTCTCCATTTGCAATATTTAGGTTAAAAAAAGGTGTATTATACTAAGGACTCACTTCGCAATTCTTTGCGTTTTTTAAATTTATTTTTAGGTCATATTATAAGTAATTCCCGAATTACTTTAGTAAAACTATCTAAAAAATTTTTAAGGCTTTTTAAAATGTATTTCTTGATTCGTGAGTATTAGAATGTATCGTAAACCTTTTTTTCATCTTTAGAATCATAAACATTCGATATTTTTTTTAAGTTATAGTCTGAACTATCGCATTATCAATAAACGCTAGCAATATAATTTATAACTGTTGGGTTGTTGTTGTTTTTATTTTTGAAATTTTTCTTATAACGCCATTTTTTTTAAGCCCGGCCCTTTTTAAGTACTTTTTAAAAACTCTTTCAATTACTTATCAGTCATTTTTTTGTAATTTGCATTACTCCGGATCAGTTTAAAAACAAAGCTAACTTGAGTAAAGTTTAAACTTAGTGCAATAATTATTATCTGTTAAGGTATCCGACTACGTTCGAAACCGTGATTTTGCAAAAGCGTATAAATGGATAATATTTATGATATTTAGTGTCACTTAGATTAGAAAATGTATATAAAATTTTTTAAGAATAGTATTACAATAAAAAATTATTTAAGTGGAATATTTTTGACAAAAAATGAACATATGAACCCATGAGTGAACCCATTTTCAAAATATTCTCCTTTTGTGAAAACTGCTTCTATTATAATAATATTTAGCCTGTATATATCTCATACCTCTGTACAGAGGCTCAACTAGAATTTTTGAAATAATATATAACTTAGAAGTGGGTTTGTCCGTGTTTTACGACAACAGAGGGGAGAAATTTTAAGAAAAAAAAGCCGATAATTATATTTCAAATGGTTGTAACTCTGAAAATAATGTGAATTTTTCAAAAATCATAGCTGAGCCTCTGTACAGAAGTTTGAGCTATATACAGGCAAAATATTTTTATAATAGGAGCATTTGTTACAAAAAGAGAACATTTTGAAAAAAGGTTATTCTAAGTTAATTTTTTGCTAAAATATTGTATTTAAATAATTTTTTTTTTTCGTCAAAATGTCCTTAAAACATTTTTATACGTGTATTCTAATCTGTGATACTAAATATCATGAAAATTATCCATTTATGCGCCTTTTTAAAATCACCGTTCCAAACGTAGTCGGATACCTTAAGACATTGCTATATATAAATTATTTCCTGATTTTAAAATGTTGAAGCAGAACATTTCAAAGTTTGAGGTTCTACAAAAACTTTATAGCATCCGTCTATTAAATATTCAAGCCATGCAAACGTGACAAATGAACACACCTTTTAAATGCAGAGTGAAACATATCTTTCAGATCTCTTTGTATTCATTCTGTGTTTCTTACAGGGACGAATGCTGTGTTGTGGTTCCCCTCTAGAACTGAAAGGGCGTTTCGGCAGCGGATATCGGTTAAATCTTCTATCCTGTGCTGAAAAGTCGGAACAGGAGGAACACGATTCGGGACGAGCCTCTTCGATTGCGGAATATGAGGAACCAGTCAATAGTATGCTCTGCAGCTGTTTCTTTAAATTACAAGTTTCTTTTTTTAAGAAATTATCATTAAGAGTCTTGTATTTAAAAATAGAGGAATCATATGAAAAAATTTTTACAAGTGGTTTGCAAAAGGAGTTAACACTTTATGAGTTATTTATGATCAAAACTAATTTACATTTCTTTGGGTAATATCAAATCTTGGAATTTTGAAATACTTTCGGGTATTTTGAATTCTAACTAGAATTTTTTATTACACATCTAATCAATGAAAGGAAAAAATACTAACGAGCCCTCTATCTCAACGGAGCTCTTATACATTAACTTAGTCAACCGTATAAATAATTTTCTTGCTAAACTTGTTAAATACGTTCGTTGAAAACATAAAAAAAAAGAAACATGACTTTGAGTAGTTGCATTAAAAAATATAAATCAAGCTCACAATACACAATAGTGGCTGTTATTTTTTTTTTATTATTTAAAACAAACTATAGCGATATAACTTCTGAGTAAAAAGCAAGAGTAAGTCAAAACTTACTTACACTATTCATTCTACAGATTTCTTAAGCAAACATGGGTGCACAACACATACAAATAGTCTCTTCTTAGAGCAGGGATGGCGAATTACTGGCATGCGTGCCATTGATGGCACGCGACACAATATTTTGGGCACGCTACCGATCAAAACGGTTTGCATTTTAATTCAAAATAACAAAGTTCAGTATGTGTATTACGAAAGTGTCAGTAAAGTATCACGAACAAACGCTAGTAATTGGTCGCAGTTTTCAGCGAAATTTTCTCAATTCAAAGAATTATCGGAAACTTTCAAGTTTTTTAATGAGCCCTGATGTGATTTCATTCAATAATCTGAACTTGTCCCGATTCGTTTTTTTAGAAATTGAAAATTTTGAAATGCAACTGAGATTAATTTCCTGTCTAATTTAATGTGGATTCAAAAATTTGTTGAAAAAATGATTAAGTTGGAATTGATTGAAACAGAAAGATTAATAAGCAATATAAGTAAAAATGCTAATAATGAAATTTCGGAATCATGGAACCCGATTCCAGACACATTTAACTGTTTAAAGAGAAGCCGTGTCATCTATTTTAACTATATTTTCATCTACCCATGCCTGCGAGTCATTATTTTCAGAGATGAATAGCAATAAAAACTCGCTTATAGAAACTGTTTGACAGATGACTCCAATTAAGCATGTATTCTGCTAAAAGTAACATCTTACAATCCTAATATAAGTTATTTTTCATCTAATTAGCAGCAATAAAAATCACAATAATGTTACCTTAATTTGGATTACACGTATAACTAAAATATGTACTACTATAAGGTGCAAAATGTATTTTTTCGTAGTATATAAAGAGTTATAAGTTGTTAGTGTATAGTTTTATTATTTTTCCAATAATCACAAGTCAAAATTCTTTGACCGGCACGTCTATACCTCAAGAAACATTTTTTCAGAAAAAAATGGCACGTTGATCCATAAAGGTTCGCCACCCCTGTCCTAAAGCAATGCACTTTATCTTCCAGCGATCCAGAAGCTTTCGATTGCCTTCCTGGTAGAAAGATTTCGGTTCGTCGTAAAGCTACTTTTGCACCGCATGACTAATGCACATGTCTGAGGCAAATCGACGATCTCTCAAAGGTTTCCTTGAGCGGTTCAAAGAGATGAAAGCTTGAGGGAGTGAAATCTGGGCTGTAGGGTCGGTGTTCCAAGGTATCAAAGCCAGGGTGGTTGTTCAGAAAATGCCTACTGTAGCAATCAAATCATGATTGTAACAGAAAGGAAATAAATTTCATTGTTACGAGGATGAGGAAATAAACTTCATTGTTATTTATAGAAATGTAATTTAATTTACTTATTATTTATTCAATTTTGAAATGTTATCTTCCAGTGGATTGTGATGGCGTCATGGAATGCATTCAAACTTATGTACCAGATGCAACCCTATTGGAGAACGACGACAGTCACTTGGTCGTGAGTCTGCCTGCCGAGCCTTTGACAACGAAACCCCTATCCACATTCTTCTGTCATCTAGAGAAGTGCCTTCATCTTTGGGGATTTCAGAGTTGCTCTTTGTCCAGTGCAACTTTAGAAGAAGTATGACGATTCCATTTTTAAATTCAAAAATTTTTAAAAAAAAAATTACTACGGGGTGATTATTGGGTTTTCCACAAAAATTTTGAAATTTTTTTCAACCCAATTACATGGCGAACAGATATTGGAAAAAGTACGCTTAACAAAATACCATTCTCTGTTTTGAAAGCAATTGTTAAATGAACTAAAGTCAAAATCAAGAGAAAAAAAGTAATAAGTGAAGGCCTTTATTCTTGGCAATTTACCTATTAAAGAAGTTTTATTAAAAGTGTCAATAAATAAGACGATTAAAATTATTTTTATTGGAAGACTTTGGGGTATGTTCAAAGATAATTTACAGAAGTATGGCCTTAAAAAAATTTTCCTTGCATATATGAATCAGTACATTAGTTTACATTTTATTGCTTGTCACACAAACTCATAATCAAAATTTATCTCTTTTGTAAATGCTTGACTAAAAAAACATGATAAAAAATATTTGTCTGGGAATGTTCTCTTATATTTTCAATAATTTATTAACGTTTCATCTTCCTTCAATTTTCTCTCAAGGTATTTTTGACTCTCTGTCGCTTAGAAGATGCCAAAGCTGCTCATAATTCGGATAAATGTTCTGACATATCTCCTTTCCGCTTGAAGAAAACTAGTGAGACTACATTCATTCAAAAAAGTGATGACTTTTATAAAAACTGCGATAGTAGTAAGTACATTTCTCAGGAACATTTAAAACAAATACCGAATGGTTAAAAAAATTTCAAGATCATATTTTTAACTATTGATTTTATTTTTACAGCTGTAGCACTCGAAATGACTGAAAAAGATAAAACTGCCTGCAAAACCAAAATCATCTACAGTACTCATCTTAAATACAATCAACTGAAATCACTCGTTAAAAAGAGATTTTGGCACACCAAAAGGAACTGGAAGGCTCTGATGTCGAGTATTGTGATGCCTTGCATTTTCATAGCTTTGGCGATGGGTTTGGCTGTGGTAGGGACAAAAAACACCCGATCCCATAGAATTACCCAAAATTTTCTCCGTCAAAGGACCACAAAGCTATTTCATTTTTTGCGTAAGTGTCCGTAGTTTATTTATTTTAGTATAAGAATTCTTGATTTATATTAATTGCAAGAGGAAACATTTATGGGTTTGAGATTGAACTCTCCATATGGTTCATAATATTCACAAGGCTTTACCTAAAAGGGTACATTCAAAACTGGGATTCATTATACTTCATTTTTCTTATTATCAATACTTTGGTACATGGTGAGTACGATCCCAAAATATCTGACAGTGTAGTACGCCGCAATAGCCAGTGGTTATCGTCACGAACTCGTTGCATCTGAGTCGGGAGTTTGAGTCCTAGTTCCATTGAAGATCTTTCCGTGTAGAGGCGCTGATTCACGTAAAATTCATCGAAACTCGAAATCCTCATATTGGCGTACTCGACCTCTTAACTAAATTCAGTGACGCAACAGTCCATGAGGACCAAGGCCTACTATGCCCATTTCAGTTTTAGTGACCTGGGGCACTGAGGTGCATTAGCAGACGATCCGGTCAAGCGGTCATTCTGACGTGAAATCCCCCGGGTTTTGTTTCCCAAAATTTTGGGACTCATTTATCTCATGAAGGACAAACCTTACCCCACAAAAAAACCCCTCTAAACGCCTGGAAAAAATATCCCGATTTGGTTGATTTCTGTAGTTAAAGAAATAGTTGCTTTAAATGTTTTTTTCCAATCAATCATTTTTTTTCCCTTAAATGCAATTTTTTTGTCACTCGTTCGCTTAGACTGTAGCCGTTTTGGTTATCGATAGCTTCGGTTCTGATTAAGTGTCTGAAAGAGAGCGAATTTGAAAGAGGATTCATCAAAGACCGTCTTGCTGTACAATAAATTTGAGTTTCTGTTTCTAACTATCGTATTTAAATAAGTTTGGGTAGTGTGACACCTTCTCAGAAGTAATCTCTTCATCATTCAGTTGTGGCCAGGGTAACCGAGAGGTCATGGGCGTGAACTCATATGGAGGTACAATATCTACATAAACCAGTAATAGCCTACATGCGATGACTATCGTTTTGGCATGGTGGCTAAGATACTCGTTTTCGGATTGGAAGGTACCCCGTTCTAATCTTTCTTCACTTTTAACGGATTAAGCTGTTTTGTTACTATGTTGAACAGAATTAAATTTATTTATTTATAAAATTAGCTTTTAGTCTAGTTTTTTTATATATAATTGTAAATTTATGACGTGGGTTTTGTCGAATATGTTTTAAACTCTTTGCTGCGATATATGCAATGATTGCATTTCATCAAGTTCTCAGAGATAATGTTGTCTTCACTCAAATTTTTGGTTTAAAAGTGTACGCAAAGAGATCCTTAAGACCGATTTTAAGAGCTCATTTTTATTTACTCATTCACATCTATTTCGGTAAAATTTAGAAATTAAGTTTAACATACTAACGAACTCTTATGGACAGTTCTTTCTCTTTTTAAAGTATTACGGTTTAAAAATTGGAAAATGTTCTTTTTTATTTAAAAAAATAATTTTTAAATTGTTTTTCTTTTATGATTTATTTTGAATTGTGGACATTTTTACATCGTCTATGGATTTGGTATCATGAATTTAATTATTTCTGTGGATTTATCATAACCTGTTTTATATATTTTTCCATTACAGATGGGATGATTCGAAAACTAATCTTGGAAACACGCTTCTCGAAATTCTGGGAGCGAATACTTCTCGGAATGAAATGTGTCATCAAAGCGACACAAAGTACGTATTTTTAAGCTACATTTGTATCAAACCCTACTCATAATTCGAATTAAATTGCATAAATAGTTTTATTATGAAAACTGGGAAAGGATTTCCACATTCAATGTAATTACTATATTAGATCACATTTAAGGTACTTTTAAACCCACACGAATTATAATTCCGTATTGAAACTTTAAGGGGGGGGGAATACAGGAGAGAGTACATTGAAAATCATTTAATACGAAACTGATGAGGACAGAAATACTTTTTTGAATTAAAGGGTATTGCAAGTTCAACAAAATTAAGTTTATTAGAGTACGTTTTATTTACTAAAATACGTATATAGGCATGTAATTCATAAAAATCAATGAAACAAAAACATTCACGTGAATTTAAGGAAATTAGTACAAAAATTTTCAAGTTAATTATTGTTGATAATGTAGAGTTAGCAATACCAAAATCTTTAGTTATTATAGAGTTAGCAATACAGATTTCCGTTTTCGTCTTCTGTTTCTGATCAACAGTCTTAAGAAGCTCGACGAGATAGCAGTTTTAAACGAAATAGCACAGTTTGCTTTCACTTTGCATTTACATTTTATAGAATAAGTCTTCAAAGAAACACGTTCATTGATAAAAATTTGTAACAAAAAATAATTTAATTTATTTTTTATAGTTGTAACTATCACAATGAGATGTCAATATCTGATGATGAACCTTTAGGCCGTTGCTTATGTGAAAGCGAATGTCCAGCCATAAAAAGAAATTTAACATCTTCTCATCTGACACCGGATCAAATTCTCTACAATATGTCAGATATCAATATACCTCGTTACCTTTTGGACTCTTATTTACAGTTCAATGAAAAAAGGTTTGTAAATTTAGAACTTATTATATACCATCACATTAGACAGAAAGAAAAGAAAGAATACTTAGAATATTTTATTATTTTTTTTAGATTCTTTTAATTTTATTCTTTTTAGAATTCTCTCAGATTTAGATTCTCGAATTTAGAATTCTTTTAGATTTATATTTCCCCCTCCCCTTTACTTTCAAATTCGTTTAAATTCTTCTAGGTTTAGATTATTTTCTTTAGCATTATTTCTGATTCCTTTAGTTTTAGATTTTTTTTTTTAATTTTATTTTAGAGCTCTTTAAAATTCTTTGAGATTAGATTCTTTTAATTTAGAGAATTCTTTTAGTTTCAGAGATTCTTTTATTTTTTACTTCAACACTTTAATTACCTTTTTTAATGTGTGTCATCTTTCTACTTATTATAAACTCATTCACAAGTATTATTATTTTAAAGTTTCGTTATATAAATCTTGTTTACTTTCCTGTGAATAGAAATTTTTAAACACTATAAAAGTTTAAAAACAACTTTCTATTTAGGTATGGCGGATGGACAATCGGAAGAAAATCACCTGATACTACGGCAAAAATATGGTTTGAAAACAGTGGATATCACTCTGCCCCTTCTTATTTAAACACACTTAATAACGCCATTTTGAAAAGGAATACACAACAGAATTACGGTAATATTTAGTTTGATTTGTGGATTGTTATGATAATGATACTTTTTTTCCCTTCAATAAAAATTTCTTATTTTTACATTAATCCTGCCACCTCTAGTAGCTAAGACGGCTCTAAGCCAATCAGGTATCGAGTCGAACTGGGCTTAGATTACAGATACGAGCAAATCATTTCATTCTGCTCAAATCTGTGTGCCACACTTTATCAATTATAGTGACTGGAAAGCCGAAGCACTCTAGTTCATTAGCAACCCATAACAGTGCTTCTCAAACTTTCAATATTTTCGACCCAATATTCGACCATAATTTTCATCGCCCTCTCCTTCATACAAATAATAATGTATTGAATTCAATAACTTTGACACTAAACCTACAATACTACACAACGACTTTTTCTTAAGTGCCACCGGCGTGTATAAGTGTCTTGCTCAGCCAAAGCATTAATTGCCCTGGACGTATATATACGTCTTTTCGAAGTACGATCTTGCCGAAGTACGATCTCTAGGCTCTGCTATCCTTAAAATTATTCCAAAGGCTTTGGAATGCAATAAAATCACCGTGATAGTGTTTGCTAAGGATTTACCTATTTAAGAGGACTTCCTTATTTATTCCTTTTTTTTCCCTTCCCCCAATACATCATACGCACGCCTACGTGGAAAATTTTGGCATTGGGAAGCGAATCGCGTAACTTTTAATCGGTAGTTTTAAGGGACTAATTATAAACATTACAAATTATCAGGATAAGTGTTAATTTCTGTAAATCATTTATATATGACAAGCCCATGGGGTCACTGGTTATTAATAAACCTGTTCTTAAATTAGCATTGGTAATTAATTATAAAATACACTGTGCAGTACTGATACGTTTATAAGTGTATTATACCTGTACAAATGTTAATTTTACTTTTTATTATGTCAGAATGTATTTGTTTGTTTACTTTCAGCAAATTAATATTTTTTTAAAATGATCTTTTGTTTTCGAATTTTCAATATGCTCGCGCGCCCCCATGTACAGTTATCACGCCCCCTTATGGGGTGAGCTCCACAATTTGAGAAACGCTGACCCATAACCAAACGTTTTCAATGGGCAAGAGAACTGGCTAAGGCAACAGTCGAAATATCGAGTCAACCAAACAACTTGTTTGTCCTCTCAAGCATTGGTTGCGGAGGCCACTGAGATCCTGCACGGAGTTCAGTATGACCCACCTGAACTCATCGATCCCAAATTCGCGCGACAGACATTGGATTCCGATTACCCGGCATCACTCGCGCGAAAAAAAATGACCGAAAGTTCTCGCGCAGGATATCTTATACCTAAGGGTGTTTACATTCTGTTTTTACCGTAAAATTTGTATGCTAAGTTAAAAAGGAAGAAAAGTAGGAAATACAATATATTTGTTACATTTTTAACACGTAAATTTAGTTTTCTGTTCTTTTTATAATCAGTATGTTTTTATAGACTCCTTTAATCTCTTCGTGAGTGAGTGCGATGTTTTCTCTGGATCTTAATCTTTTTAAAACTAAACATATATAGGAGTAAACTTTTCTATTCTTTAAATTCAAAAATTTTGGAATTTCTTTTTTATTTTCTCTTATTGTTCCAGCAATATTTTTTTTTTTCAAAAGTTCATCTGAAAGTGTATAAGATGTGTACCAGTTATCTCCTTTAAAATTACGTTTTTCCCAAATGTTTTTGTGTCTCTACATATAAAACATTTATTTTCAACAGT
Organism: Trichonephila inaurata madagascariensis; assembly: GCA_019973955.1. Taxonomy (NCBI): domain Eukaryota; kingdom Metazoa; phylum Arthropoda; class Arachnida; order Araneae; family Nephilidae; genus Trichonephila; species Trichonephila inaurata. The sequence goes on along the minus strand of BMAV01001371.1, from coordinate 7,385 downwards.
GATAAATCTCTTCTAAATCTGGATCGATTTCAGTGGAGGAATCATACTTGCTATTATACTCTTCATCGTTTGATTCTTCCTCATCATAACCACGAAGAGAATTTCTTCATCCGAAAATACTGTTGTACTATATCTCTCTATTAAATACTATATCTGTTAAATTACTTAAATATCACATTTCTTTATTATAACTACAATAATACGCCATAGCATAAGGAAGATTTAAAATGTGCTCATGCATTCAGAACTGTAACGGGATTCACGTGCAGGGTATGACATTCCCGAAGAGGCGGTATCCAAAAATATATATTTAGAATTCGCCTACAAGCTAAGGCCCCTTAAAGGATATGACCTTAAAGTCATCTACACGAGAAACTATCCATTTTTCAAAATAGGCTTAGAAGGAGGGTTGAAAAAAGTTAGACGGTGCGTATGACATACCCTGCACGGGAACTGCCGGGTTAATGCAAGTAGCAATATCGCAGAAAGGTAAACTGCCCTATAATCCTGCAATTATCGAATTCCGACACGGGCTCTGATATAGCTTTTCTTTCTTCTTAAGCGAGATATAACAAAATCTTCTCATAAACACCAACATTCAAATATAATTTCCGAATGAGAACTGCGTTACTTTCTTACGAGTATGAGAGTAATCGAGGCTTTACGGCACTGTTTTTGGTCATCGGACAGAATTTTTGGAACAACCTTCACACAAATCTTCCTCATGTGTAATTTGTCAGTTAAAATTCGTCGAGCGTCTTCCCTATCCAAGCTAAACAACTCCGTCTCACTGCACGAACACTTAATCTTCGTCACCCGGACCCGTAAAACTTTGACAATGTTTTGGTCTGAAATTTCCCTTGGGGCCCAGCATGATCATCTTTCCCCGTCCCCCCTTCTCTGAAAACCCCATAGATTCGCCACACATGCCGAGACGTCTTACCCCTTTGGCCCTTAGTTAATATCTGAAATGTTTCCGTGACTGATTTCTTAAGTTTCACAAAAAAAAATTGATATTGGTTCCTGTACAGTTTTTACATTAGAGATTTTTTGGCGAAATGCAGTTGTATATGTTCATGCAATTACTCAGTACTCCCAACAGGTGTGATCAGTTGAGTCGAAACTGGCTACATGAATAGAGGAGGTGTGTGAGATGACGTCACCAAAACAGTTGTTGCCAACTCCACTCTTTTTCCAAGCTTCACACTTAGTCTCGTGTGTGTGTGTGTTACACCTAATTTTCACGGTTTCATATACTTTTTCGGTTTCTCCCTTCTGCGTCACCACGAAAACGGAAGATGCTTCGCTTGGTTGCGCTTAAATGATAACCATTTATATATCCTAGCATCTTCTGCCTTTCATGCGAATTTCACATTTTTATCATCTTTCCTTCATGTTTTGAAATATCAATGACCAGCAGTGTATTATAGTAATTTATAAGTATTCAGGAATTTAAGAAAGAATTGAAATAGAATCAAACTATGAAGAATTTCATGATAGTTCAAGGAGCTGCCGTGTTGATTCTGTTAACCTGTTTCTTCGTAGTATTGCTTAAAATGTTTACGGAAAAAATAATTTCTTACGAATGAAACGTATTAATTGTTTTTATTAAAGCACAATTATTATGAATTTTTCATAGTACGATTACAATAAGTGAAATCAGTCAATGTTGGAATCTCTCAATTTTGTACTCAATCTAATTTAGATAAATCTTTTATGATACGATCACTCTTCCAGATTTTGTATAAGAAAATATCTCGTATTGTATTATTACTTACAATTTTGATATAATAAATGTATTATTATCAAAATTATATATTTGCTATAATTAAGAAAAATTCTTTGCTTTAAAATTATGTGTTAGAAAGGTTAAATTATGTATCGAGAAAAAGAATCTAGAAAAAATCCATAGAAATAAGACCTAATGTTATTCTCCTCAAATGAAGACTTTCTTTATAAAATCTGTGCAAAAACCTTACATGTTAAAATAAATTTATTGCTATAAAAATTAAGACAATAGTCTAGTCAGTTATTAAAACTTATAGTTTCTATTATTTAAATAGTGATCACATATATGTATGAATGCGTGTATTTTGTAATACGAAATATGATACATTTTCCAGGCATACGAACGTGGAGTCACCCTCTTCGTCTTAGTGTGGAACAATTAGGACGAGAAACTCTGTAAGTTTTGTCATGTTAAAAGTTTTTGCTTTAAACCAATGTAAAGCTTTGCTTGAATTCAAGAAAAGTATAAATGGTTTAATTGTTAATATTTAATATAAATCTCCACGTTGCACTCAAAATTTTAAAAAACTCAATTCCAAAAGTCCCGAAAAATTTAAAACTTTAATTTCAGCCGGGTTGTTGTAACTTTATGAAACATATAATATCGAAATAAAGTTAAAACTTTCTGAATAAGTTTAATATACAGAATAGAAGAGACAGTATTATGCGTATGTATGCATATAATCTTGTTCGTTTTTAACAAGGTTTAAATTTAAAAAAACAAAATGTAGTATTTTACCCTTTTATTATATTTTTATTTAATGTATAGAAAAGCAAGTATAAAAGCCTAGCTACTATGTTATATCAATAAAAGATCAAAAATCCGAATTTTAAAGAAAAATTAATAAATAAATCACTTAAAAAACTAGCACAAGTATTCAACGTATAAAATATAAAACAAACATAAAAAAATAAAGGAAATATTATTTTTTAAAGAAAAGTATTGTAGAAGTATTCAAAGCAAACTGAATCAGAATTTTTTTAAATAAATATATCTGAAGCATCAAATTATTGCCCAGAATATAAAACTTATTGAATGAAAAGTTACTTCTTTGTTTTTTTTTTTGATAAATTGAAATTGAAAAACTTTAATTGAGGTTTTATAATTAAAAAATTTTATCTTAAACTAAATTTTAATTAAAGCCAAATTTAAAATAAAGGAACAACATTTTTCTTTTAAAAAAAAACGTTATCACAAAACTGTTATAGGAAATTTTCCTGATGGAAAAGGAACGCTAATAACACAATGTTGATTAGATAAAGTCTAAATTTAAAAAAGTAAAAGATAAAAGCGTTCAAATAAAAATTTTAGAGCAATTTTCCTTAGTTAATTTGATTTGATTTAAGTTGACGTCATACTTAGAAATTTTAAACCCCATGAGAAAAAACCGTCTTTTGAACCCCCGTAAAATGAAAAAAAAAAACTTTTCAGTTTTCATTTCTCTTTTAATAATATTCGTGTTTTTTCAAACCCAAAGGCCGTCAGAAGTCTTCAAAAACAAAATTACCCCTTCGAATAGAAAGTTACATTGAGGACCTTCTAACTCATCCTCCTGTAGCTTCCGTTCTTCCGTCAGAGGGAAACCGTACAAGTATCGTTTGGGGACCACAGCAATTGTGGTAAAATAAATCTAAAAAAACCCAAATTTGGTTAAAAAAAAGGAAAAAACGAAATTTAATCTTCCATGTTTCCCTTGACAATCTCTGGGGGAATTGAAATTCGAATTTACGCTTGCAGGAATGAATTTACCTATTTGACCATATCAAGTTACCATATTTACAATAATCAGAAACAGTCAATAAACATTATTTTCATCATCATTTTAAACTTCGATACCAACCGAGGAAGCCACCTTCGATTTTTACTTTAAAAATATAAAAATTTCTTTGAACGCCTTTTAATCAATGATTATTCTTATCAGGTTGAAAAAACCGGGGAAGTAGGTATGCATTGCCCTCATGGTCTGTCTCTTTTTACCCTGCACCTGCCCTTGTATTCGGGGGGAGAGGGAATCCGTGCGACTCCCGATTTACTGGGGCTCTGGGCCCCTTCTTGCCCAGCCTTTTCCGTGGGATCTTCTCATCGTCCTGGCCACTAGTATCATATCTGCCGCCATTGTCAGTGCCTTTGGCTTACCTGCCTTCTACCATAGGGAAAATTTCAGAGCTGTTTACACCCTGATTTTCCTCTACGGGTAACTAGATTTACTTCTATTTTATCTTTTATGTTTATGCTTTTTTTGTTGTGAAAAATCACGAGAGATTCTCTTTAATGGATGTTGTGACGACTGAGCAGGTTAATCCAACTATTTTACTTATATTCCTAAATACTTTTTAAATGCATAAAAAAAAGACTATAATCTGTTTGGAATTAGCAAAACAATAATTGAAAAATCATTTCGATGCGTTGTCTTTTAAGGTATCCGACTACGTTCGGAACCGTAATTTTACAAAAGCGTACAAACGAATATATATATTTATTTATTTATTTATTTAATTTTCCGTTTAAAATTGGAATACCTTAAAAAATTGTTTTAAGAATATTATTACAAAAAAAAAATAAATTTAAAAAGGCAATATTTTGGAAAAAATGAACTTAAATTCCCTTTTTTTAAAACCCCCTTTTTCTAAAAAAAATGCTTCTATAATAAAATATTTTTGTGTGTTATTTTAAAACAAAAAACTTCTCCAAAGGACCTGAACTACGACTTCTGAAAAATTCACATTATTTTCAGAGTTACTACCCATTGAGATAATTATTAGTGTTTCTCTGTTAAAATTTCCCCACTCTGATGTATTAAAATATGGATAAATCCACTTCTAAGTTATATATATGTCAAAGATCCTAATTCATGGTCTGTACAGAGGTCTGAGCTATATATAGGCAAAATATTATTACAAAAAGCACCATAAAAGAAGAAAAATTTTGAAAAAAAATAATTCTATTTTCATGTTTTAAAATAATGCATTTAAATCATTTTTAATTTGAAAAAATATTCTTAAAACCAAATTTTATAAAGTGTATTTTTTAAACTAAATGGAAACCTTTAAAAAAAACCCCCTTTAGCGTTTGAAAAAATTTACGATTCCCAATGTAATGGGTACCTTTTAAAAAGTATGAACCCAAACAAAATTTCTCCTAATTATTTCCTTTTTTTACATTTTCAACCTTTTTGGGTCTGCTGAGAGAACCTAAAGATCTATAGTAAATATAGAATGCTATTATTTAAGACTAATGTTAACAAAAATCGAATGAGAACGAATGTATTTGAAGTCAAATAATCAATAGTCTGTAGAAAAATCGAATAAAATTTAATTCCACTTTTCATTATTTAAACGTTTTTAACATAACGAACATTTTTTGTTTAAATTCTGAAACAAATTAATACTTCTATTAAATTTCGAATCTTCCCCTTATGTAAATTTAAACATGTTCGGGGGGAAACGGGGGTCATCAACCCGGGGTTTTGGGGAAATTTTTAAAAGGGGGTTTCCCGGTTTAAAATTTTAACCTTTTTTTTTAATCAAAACGCCAAAATTTTAATAAGTTTTTAATTTTTTATAAAAAATTGAATTCTGAAAGGCAGTATTCTTGTAAAAATAAATATTAATAAATATTTTATGAGCAAAATAAAATAAATTTGAGTAGGATAAACCTTTATTATCCTATTTTTTCTGCTCCTTGATCAAGGCCCTTAAAAGAAAACGGTAAACTAAAAGGGGTTTCCCCATAGTTAAAAGGGTTGGTGCCCTGTATTCAACGTTTCTAAAAATGACAGTTGTATTAACTGAATAGACTTTCAATAAAACTAAAAAAAGCATTTCAAAATATCTTTGTTACAATACTTATAAATATTACGAGCACAGTAGCAATATCTCTCTTCTACGCTACTGCAAAAAAATTTTGAATTACTTCAATGCTTCTAAAATTTTAAATTTTTCTTTGATTCCGAAAAAAATTATAAGCCAATTAGTTTCTTGATAACGAATTAATTTTTTCCCTCTTAGATGGGCCACCACCCCTTTGACTCTTATTCAGTCGCTTCTTCAGAGAAGGGAGCCTCGCCTTTATGGTCATCTTCACCAGTCACTTGTTCGTCGGACTCGTCATCATGATGTCACTTGTCAGCCTCAGAATGATCAGTGTGTCCAAAGTAAGATGGAAATAATATACAGATTTGATTTCCGTTATTTCGTTTTGTCAATATAAGATTTAGGCAATTATTTTCTTTCTTGTTTTAATATTCTCCTCCATGTTATTTATATTTCTTCTATTATTGAATCCATTTTCAATGCTTTCGTAAATAAAGACACTAATAATCATTCCGATGTTACATCTCTTATCACTCTGTAATATAAGTGGAAACCGCCTTATAACAAAGACTATTGCGAAGCTTACAACAGGTCATGCAAGAGGAATGAAGATTGAAAGGGATGGTAGATCTTATAGGTATTGTGATAACTGTTTAGATACAAAAAGGGGCAGATTTGGTATTTGGGACCCTGGGGCAAAGCTCACACCCCCCCGGGCATGGAGGACGAAATTTATAACCAGAAAATTTGGTGAAGTTCAGCTTATCCGGGCTCCTGGGCGCCCTCCGCAAGCACCTAGTGGATAAACCGGCACTGGATACAGATCTAACACCTGCTCTGTCCTGCTATTCTGCTAAAATAGAGTTGCAACTGCTATTTTTGACTGTCCAGCTATTCTTGCTGCCCTGCAAGAATTAGGGGTCCTGTTTTCGTCAACAAAGCTCTATGTGGATAATATTGTTACGAATTTTGTATAAATAGTGTAAATAATTTGTATTTGAGTGTTTAATGCATTTATATTACTCTATGTTATGTTTTTTTATGTTAAAATTGTCCCTTCACAACAATGCCGCCCCTTTCGTTATAATAGCGATTCAATGAGAATTTTGGGGAAAACTTGGGGGAGAGCCGTTGGCATCATTTTGGGGACCGTTGGCGGCGACTTTGGTGACCATTTTGGCGTCATTGGCGACCATGGTAGTTGGAACCCTCTGGAATCTTCTAGAAAGTAGTGAATCTCACACTAATGCCGAGCGGCTATATTTCTGGAAGTTTCTGTCCGCCTTAATAAAATGCTCGCCGGGGCGGCAGGACTCTGGATTCCAGGGTGTGAGGATCGTTTTGACTGGCGATTAGCCGGCAGTACTTGTGAATAATATTTTTTCATACGTGTATTTTAACACTGGTTATTGTGTTTGATTGCTGTTTAAGGTGTGAAGACCTTCGGAGATTTACTCTGTGAATATTGCGTGAATCCTGTATTTAAAGGATTGGATTTTTGTTAATAAATTCGCACCGCTCTTGAAGAACTGTTCATTTGCTTTGTGATTGTTCTGCATAAAATCCACGAATCCTCGGATCTACGTAACAATATTGAACAGATTGCCAGAACAATCATCTGGGCCCATGGTACTGTGTGATTTGGTTCCGCCATGGACACCACATCATCATCATCTCTTGCCACTTATCGAACAGTAAAGCAAACATTACATATATTTTTAATGCTTTAAATAATTTTTTATTTTATTTTTTTTTTACAGGATGTAGCATCCATCCCCAACAAA